>PVLD010002551.1:0-162831 GCA_004027595.1 Dinomys branickii | reverse complement strand
TGGATGGAGATTTTCCCCGACTCAGAAATCCCGCTGGCCGGTCGCTGTTGCTCCAGTTCGCGCAGCGCTGGCTGCGGGGTGGGGTTCTGAGCGGGATCCCGGAGCGCTGCCCGGTTTGGTGCAGTTTGTCCCAGTAGCGCGTTCTCTGTCGGGTTCAGGAGCTGAAGCCGTTCTTCCCTCCACACTTGCTCTCTCGGCTGGTCGTCTTCTTCCTGGAAGTCCTTATTTCTGTCTTCATATTGTTATATTTCATTGTTTGGGTGGTAATCCTCTGGGAGGTTCTCTCTCTGCTGCCTACCCAGTCGCCATCTTCCCGGAAGTCCCTCACACCTATTTTCAAGGAGGCTTGTGAGTACAATTTCTCATACTCAGAGAAGGAAAATCAGAAATATTTGTGGAGCAGCATTAACGACCAGGAAACTCTTGCATTATTTTTTATACCATTTTGCAACTCCTATTCATTGAAAATAAAACTTCACCACCTTATTCCTTAAATATAATACACACGCCTTGATTTGTGGGATAAAAAAGAAGGAAGTTTTTGCCCTTGAGGGAACTGAATTTTAATTAGAAAAAATGAGCTAATCATGCAATGACTTAAAAAGTATTCCAAGTCTATTTAAAAACTACATCAACTGATGAGTATGCATTAGTGTATGCACTGAATTCTCAGAGAAGAGAGTTCCCCTGAGGCTGGGCAAAGGTAGATTCTGGACAGACTTCACAACAAGGTGACTGATCAATGTACAGGGGAAGGGAGATAGCCTGGGGGAAGGTGGTTGGAGGCCTCCACTAGGACTGCAGAAAGCCAGGTAGAAAAGATGGGAAAACTCTTGCACTCAAACTGCTCCACTCAAATATAAAATCTTTGAAGAGGTTGAACTAAATGTACTTCACCTGCATTTCTATTGCACCTGCAACAGAGTATGGATTCGTTAAGGAGTTCTTTGGTTTAAATGACATTTGGAGACAATGAGTATGCCAGATAATTGTGAGATGTATGAGCATGTTGAAGCAGCCTTTAGAGTGTTGTAAGATGCTGGACCAGAAATGTCCATTCTTATCTAGTAGTAAATAGGATGCTCATTTCTACCAATGGAAGAGCTTAATATTTATTGGATCTTTGTGTAAGGTACACAATAATATTCTTTAGATACAAAGAATGATGTTTTACCCCTATTCCTTTTCCCAGGGCCTCAAAGATTCACTTCTTTTAATAAGATGAGGAATTGATTGAGGTTAGAGTAACTGAAAAGAATGTTTGGTAGTGGCATTTAAGGTAGAAGAAGAAATGAGAACTTTGGTAAGCAGAATAAGGACCTCCTGATGATGTCCATGTTTTAATCTATGTAACCCAGAATATATTAGCTGATCTGGGAAAGAGAAGCTGCAGTGCTAATTAGCAGACTGTAAAATAAGCAGATTAGGCAGGTGGATGCAGTGCTACCACAAAGGTATCTAAAAAGTGGAAAAGAGAAGCAAAAGAAGAGATTCAGAAGCAGATGTCCCTGAGGAAAAATGGTCTGAGAACCATAGCATTGCTAACTTTGACAATGGAGGTAAAAGAGATGGATCGTGTAGGTGGCCCTCAGAAGTCAGCACCAGCACAGACAGGGAAACAGATACTACCCAAGGGCCTTTAAATGTAACATAGTCCTACCAATAAGTTGATTTCAACCCAGTGAGACCCATTTTGACCTCCGATCAAACTATGTGATGAAAAGTATATGTGCTTTTTTTTGCACAAACAAGAAAAATTTATTGTAATACATGTTTGGAAGCTAGAAATTCAAGATTAAGGTGGCAGCAGGTTCATTATTTTAAGAGGGTTCATGGCTTCCAGAATATCACCTTTTTGCTATATCCAGATGTGGGGTCTCCTTGTGCACATGTGTTCATTGCTGAGACAAAATACCCAACACTCAAAGTTAAAGGAAGAAAGGTTTATTTATCTCACAGTCTGTAGAGGTGTCAGTGCATAACTAGTTAGCTCCAAGGCAAGGTAGCATGGAAAAAAGGCATCACAGGGGGAGAAACAGTTTCAGTTTGTGGCAGACAGGAGATAGCAAAGTAAGCAAGCAAGGGACCCTAACATTCTTTCTACCCTTTTAATATTGCCTCTAGGTTACCAGAATTGGGGTGATGACAAACCAATCAGTGTACTGATTTAAAAATCACACACCCATAATCCCAGCATTACATACTCTAGATCTAGCCACTCCTAGAAAAGCCCATCCTATAACTGCATGAGGCTTTGAGGGGGCATCTAGACACAAGTCATAACATTTTGCTCCTGGTCCTCCAAAGAAGCCTGCACATCTCTTTATGCAAAAATCAGTTAGTCCATCTTTAAGAGTTGTCCAAGTCCTAATGGTTTCAGAATTGGTGAAAAGCCCAAGCCCAAAGTCTCCTCTGAAATTTAAGGCAAACTATTAGCTGAGAGCCCCTGTACAAATGAGAAGGAGATTAAGCAATTCTAACATTCAGTGGCACAAAGATAGACATTTCTATTCCAGAAGATACAGATAAAGGGGATATAAAAGAATAGGACCAAAGCAAGACCAGAATTCAACAGGACAAAAATTAAGTCTTGTAGTTCCATGTCCAGCACCTGAGGCAATATGTGGCAAGATGTGAACTCTAAAGGGCTTGGGTGGCTCTGCCCCTATAGCTCTTCTGGTGGGTGTAGCTCTCATGGCTTCTGTCTTAGGCCAGCTCTTCTTTCTCCTTGTAAAACTCCTCAGATGATCCACATTCTTGGCTTCTTCAACTTCTGGGGTCTCCAATGTACCTTCAGCCTCCCACTCACAGCTTCACACACTGCCCTCTTGAGGGCACACTACCTGGCCTCCCAGGCCTCCTTCTGAAATCTGGGAAGAATCCTTTCTGACCCCACAACTCTTGAATTTTGTATGTACCTAAGTCCTGCACCATGTTAATGAGGCCAAGATCTGCTCCCAGCTGGGGCAATAGCCAGTCTTCCTTTACTCTTGGCCATAGGGGCTGAGTGCCTATGAATTGAATCCCAGGGAACAACTTCTGTAGGCCACTGTCATTCTGGAACATGGTCCTCTGGGTCTGTCTTCTCAAAGCAAAGCCTTTCACCTTTTCAACTCAGAGGCTGCAAAGGCTAGAGTCCTGTTGGTTCTTAGGATGTCCTCAGGCCATCTTCTCTGTTGTCTTCTGAAATACTTATGACTTCATGATGCTTTGGGGGGACATCTAGACCCAAGCCATAATAGCACATGTATCCCTTCTGTTTCTCTGTGTGTCTAATCATAAGTTCACCAGTGACACTAGACTCTGGGTACCCTAACAACCATAAATCATATTTTGGACACAAATTAGCCCACAAAACCTCCCAATCTTTCTCACTTCATGACAACTGTTTAACTCAGTTCTTCAAAAAACATAGGAGTCAATTTGTGTTCTCACTCACTCCACACATCAACTTTTAGCAAATACAGTTGGCTCTACTTTCAGGATTTATCAAAAGGTGCCCACTTCCCTAATGTCTACTCTAAGACTTTGGTTCAGCAAAGATTTTCTCTCTCTAAGGACTTAATTTTTTAAAATTAATTATATTGGTACACTTTTGATATACATAAATCTCACATTCATCACAGGGGAAAAGTGTGTGTTCTTTTAAGCCAATATGCTCATTTTCATTTGTTGCAACAATGGTAAAACAATGCAGGGAATTTCAGTTTTATGACACAATGGAAATGTGCTAAGAGGAGACACATCTAAACTATGCAGACTGGCTAAATGTCTTGTAGATGTGAGATCTCAGTATTTTAAAGGACCTCCTTTTTTGTGTGCTAAGAATTGAACTCTGGACCTTGTGCTTGCTAGACAGGTGCTTGTGCCACTGAGCTATATTCCCAGCCCTTAAAAGGACATCCTAACACCTAGTATTTCCATCTCTACTATCTACTTAAATGAGGATCAATAGACTGGAAAGAAAGGTAGCAAAGAAATTAGAGGGACATAGCAGACATGAAAAGAAAGTAGGAAATTAAGAAATATTCTTAATGGGGTGTTGCTTGTTAGTAAATGTGAAGGAGTAGCTATATAAAATGGCCACAAAAGCTGAATTGTGATTTGCCGCTAAACCAGGAGCTATTGATAAGTTGAACAAAGAAACAGAGTGCCTTATAGGGCCCTGGGTTTTATTATTTTTCTAGTTACCACATGTTTGGAGGATCAAACTCTAACCTCAAGTACAGCAAATGATTTAACTTGAATTTCACAGATATTATTATACTTAATTCTCACAGCAGCTTCATGAAGTCAGTATTGTTACTCTAATGTTGCAGGTATGGAGACAGGAGCTCTGAGAAGGGGGCTCACTCAACTACGTTCATAGGACTAGAAAGTGGAAGAGCCTCAGATTCAAATCTAGCTCCTTCTTTTCAGCCAAAGCTCTTTTGTCCAAAATGGTGCACCTGGCAGTAAGACGCCACGGTAGAGTGATAGGGGAGGTGCTAACAGCTTGAGTGGGGTGGTGGGAGTTGAGAAGGGGTGGAAAGGAAGGAAGTAAAAGATTTACAAGTGACACTGATTCTATTTGATACTTATTGGCAATGGAAAAATGAGAGACTACGGGTCACCATGATATCATATTTTGTACTGGACATGCAGAAACATGATAGAACCTTTCAGGAAATAAGTAACTGGAAAGATGGTTGAAAGCCAGAGTACCCTGCCACCTGTCTCTAAGGAAGAGGCAGCACAGAATGATAGTCTTTAGCCTTGGTAATACTTTTGTCTGAATATTTTTTAAGCAAAAATTTCACTCAGTTCCTTCCCCACTGATGTCCATTATATAGATGGCTATTAGGGGGCTGCCCCTTTTACTGGCAGCTTACAGGAGGCACCCCATAAATTTCAGTGCTTCTAGAAACAGTGATATAATGCTACTATGATGTTATTCAACAGGTCCCAGGTTAGAGAAAGTTCATTCTCCTCTTTCTTCTGATAGCATAAGCTTAGTCCACATTTTCTAATTCTTCCCAAATAAGCAAAAAACATAATAATTTTGTTTCAAAATGTACTTCAGTATCAAAGGCTGCTATTTATTCTTTCTTATTTCAACTGAAGTGATTAATATTCCAGTTTGTGCTATGTAAAAGATTAAGCTGTGTATTCTCCAGCCACTTATGCTAATTGTAGTCTCTCATTTGTTTTGAAAGATTTGTAGAAGTATCAAGAGAACTTTATGTTGAATTAAAAACTGGTGGATTGGGTATTTCAAGGCTCAGAAAAAATGATTATTAAAATGAATTCTAATATAAAATTAAATATAATCTACCTACAGCAGTTAGAAGTATAAGCAAAAATGCTTCTAGCTAAAATGGGTACAATTAGTCTCAGAGTTGTAGCATTTGTATATTTTGTGTAAAGTTGGTAAGGGAGGTACAGAGGGACAGAAACATGGAAAGAGGTGGGTAACATTCAAGCTTATTCCGTCTCCCCTTTCTCTTGTATAGAGAAATCACATCTAGTCAGGGAAGAAGGCTGCCAGATATCTAATATCTTCCTAAATTGGTCAGTGAACTTTCAGAAAATGTCTGTCTCCCATTCAGCTGCTAATATTTGTTCTAAGAAGAAAGTGACATGCCAAAGGAAAGAGTCAGAAAAGGGGCCCCGAGTGAAAGGCCCCCAATGAAAGTGAACACCCTTGACTCCAATTTCCCTGCTTGGAAATGTGAACCAATTAAGCCCATTCTCCAAATAATCAAAACTACCCTTGAGTTGGGCATGCCTGTAATCTCAGTACTTGGAAGGCTGAGGCAGGAGGATCGCCATGAGTTCAATTCCAGCCTGTGCTACATAGTGAAACCCTATCTCAAAACAACACCAACAACAACAAACCAAAAAAACTGTCTTTGACTTAGGCCTCCACCTAATCAACAGTTCTTTATCACTAAAGTTTGAACTTACTTGTGCTATATGTTTTCCTGCAGACTTGTTGATTCAAGCAAGCCCAGAATCAACTAGCATGGAGCTTTAGCCTTTTGGTTCTGAGCACATTAGCTGTGTTCTGCCTGTTGCTACCTGCCTTCTGGCATGGCTGCAGCCTTGTAGAACACACATTACATAAGAATAGAAAATAGTTAAGAGGAAGGAAATATAGATGGCATTATTTTCAAAAGCTCTAAGCAAAAGTTTTATTTCCTATCTAAATAAAGCAGCCTCCTCTAAGACACCTGGAAATTTGGCATTTAGATGCACAATATAGCAGCCAACATCTATTGTCTTGGGAAACCTTCAAGTCTGAGAAATATTTTTACTCCAACCCAAAGTATCTGGTGTGTAGTAATAGATCCCTCAGGTAACACTAAACAAAACCTAGATCCAATCCTTGTCTCTGGAGGAATTCCACTATTGGCCAGGAACAGGGTTATCTTAAGAGCTAGTAGATGTACGTGTGTCTTGGTTATTTTTCTCTCATTGATGAGACAAAATACCCAATGCCCAAAGTGAAGGAAGGAAAGGTTTATTTAGCTCACAGTTTGTGGAGGTTTCAGTCTGTACTTGGCTGGTTCCAAGGCAGAATGGCACTGGGCACAGACAACTGTTCATGGTGGCGAAAGATAGTAAAAGTAACAAGAGCACAGGAGAGGAGCAGAGGCAAGCAGCCTCTTTCCCTCCCTTACATTGTATGCAAACAATCTGCCCCGGGGCAGGTGCAGCACTCACATCCCTAACTCCAACATAGGACCATGAATATATACTCTAGAAGCCTGCCCCATGATTATGTTAGGCTTTGAGGGGACATCCACACAGAAACCCTAGCCATCTGGAAAGTGCTTGACATGAGAACTTATGAGGGTGATTTGGTCTTTATTGTTTAATTCATTCAATAAGCATTGGATCAGAGCATCTTTGTCTCTCGGTTTCATTCTTAAATAGGTGTTGAGCACCTATATTGCTTTGGTTCTGTTTTGGACACTGAGAGACCCCTCAGAAATAATCTACCTTTGTCCTTGATGATGCTGAGTTTGTGATCTGAGTCTACTAGTGAGTAGCATATTGATTGAGACTTTACTGAACTCAGCTTTTCTGCACTATGTGCCTTGAGAACTTCAGTAGGAGACAAGTAGTTATGGACCACAGAGGTTATAAAAACACAAGAAAAACCAGGGCCAATTTAACACTGATGTATTTGATATATTAAAGGAGATCGACTATAGGTGCTAGAGAATTTCAGAGCAGGGAAAGTAGAGGACACACAAAGATGAACACGATGAATCTGGACAGGCCTTTGGGAGACTTGCCCCCCTCTTTGTAAGACTGGTACTTTTGATTTGCTTTCATTACCTCACTTTCTCGGGAACCTAAGGCTATCAGTTATCCTTCTCTTTCCTGGGTACTTCATTCCTTTCTTTCACTTGGGATTTTCCTATCAACACTCAAACGCAGTTAAACTTACCCTATGTTATGTCTTAGACCTAAAATGTCCCCTAAGAGTCTTGTGTGTTTGGGAAGTGATTGAATCATAGGAACATGATACTCAGTTCATAGCTGGTTGCTGTTAGGAGGTGGGTGTGGTTAGAGTTAGGTTACTGAGGTGTTACCTGGAAGGGTGAACTGTTTTCTTTGATCTGTCTGTCTCTGTGTCTGTCTCTGTCTCTCTGCTTCCTAGCTGCCCTGAGATAAGCAGCTGTCCTCCCCAAACCATTTCTGCTTCAAAACTAGTTAATCATGGATTGAATCCTCTGACACATGAGAAAATAAACCATTTCTTCTTTAAATTATGAGTGTTTAGTATTTTGTCCCAACAGCAGGAAAGTGACTAGTAACTCCACAAAGATAAAAGAAGACAGGCAGGAGAGAAGGAGGAAAAAAAATGAAGGAAAGCATCTCTCAATCCCTCTCCAGCCACCATCCTATGTTCCTTCTCATTTCAGCCATATTTCTTGAGCAGTGCCCTAGGCTAAGTCAGCCCTGGTCACCCGACGAAGACTATGTACTCTTGCTAAGGTTAACAGAGAGCCTATGCATCCTTTATTTCCTTCTGTTTCTCTCCAAGCAGCCATTTATAATGAGCCAATGTCCTTTTTTTTCTTGAGTAGAGGTTTTAAAGCATGATCTCACTATTTATTAACACTCCTCCTATTGAGAGGCTTGATGTGTATGTTGCGATATTGAAAGTGAATGGTCTTGTGGCTTCTGTTAACAGAGGACATCAGAAGTATTAGGATGTGACTCCTAAAACCATCTAAAATCAAGCTAAGCAGCCTTTGTCTTGTTCTCTGGAGCCTTCACTCTGGGGGAAATCAGCTATCATTTAAGAAGTTGAACTACCTTGAGATTGCCACATGGGAGCCCCTGCCCAAGCACCACACTCTTAAGCACAGCTGAGTTTCCAGCTACAACAGCCATTACTGGCAGCCATGTGAGTGGGTATCTTAAATGTCTCATCCAGGGGAGCCTCCAAGCAACTGCGACCCAGCAGACATCTGACTGTAACTACACAAAAGACCTCAAGTGGAGGACTACTGAGCTTTGCCATTTCCTTTGCAGATTCCCATTCCAAAACTCACAAGCAAAATAAAATGGTTATTTCAAGGGAGATGTGGGAGATGGTCATCATGAAGCAATAGTAACTGAAATACCCTGATTGCTGTGATAATAAATGCTCTTGATTTGCCTCCTAACCCTTACTGCACTTTTAGTTTCCCACTCAGCTTATCCCTGCCCCCATGTGGGTAGCACAGAGGTGTCCTGAAGACACCAGTTCTTTCTACTGACTTCTGGCTCCTTGGACCCCATCGCCCACTTAGATAGTGCCCACCACTATCCTTATTTCACCTCCACAACATGACCATACCATGTTCATTCTACTGTGATGCTTCCATGAATACTGGATTCACATCTCTGCTGTCCCCAGTGATGACTGTAAGGGTAAGAAAGATGGGAGCTTCTTTCCCCTGCACTCAGCATTGCACAAAGCTTCTTTCCCATTGCCATTTTTCCTCCAGAAGAGGAAGAGGTGGGGCTTGTGTTAAGGCTCCAGCCTGCTTCTACCAGAATCTAGGGATTAAAGGAATTCTGGGGAATAACAGAACCACTCTGTTGCCAAATATGCCTGCTCATTATTTTGCAAGCAAAATGACTCCCACTTCTGATTTGTTGACCTCGGTAAAAATGGGCTGCAGAAAGTGTTACAGCAGCCCTGACTGCCTGGTAACCAAGTGGAATGCAGACTACTTCATTACCCTTCAGGTTTTACATTTATTCTGAACCTAATTATTGTTGCTGCCTCCCACTGTTCAGAGTGGAGCAGACTGAAAACATATTATGTTTGCATCAGCCTTTTTTTGGCACCTAAAGATGCGTGTCAGCTGTGGCCTCCTAGTGCTAAAGGGGTTAGTAGTGAGAAAAGATGAGTGGGCCTGAGCAGAGGGCTAACCTCTGATGATGAAGTTTGATGTGTCAGATACGCTGTTTTCCAAGTCCAGGCTCTGATACAGTTTCCTAAGATTCTGGGCAGTGGGTTCTAAACAAATGGGAGAAAAAGAAGGCTTTCACAGGATCACAGTATGACACAGTCTCACATATGCAACCTCACTGGACTCACCCTTTTGCAGAAAGGTGTATTATTCTATGGTTCAGACCTACGTCCTCTTCAGGGGAAGTCAGCTTTCTTTTACATAGCCAGCATGCAGGCAGCTCCAGACAGATCACGTATATGGAAATTACATAATTTAGCTTCCAAACTGGGAGATTTTTGGAGGTTGAGAGGGACCACTAAATTAATCAGTGAGCAGGTATCTGTAACAGATAGGAACTGGGACTCTCCTGACCAAACTAGGACATATGATATATAGTTAGGAACCAGTGACCACACTGATTCCTCCCCTCAATAGAAAGATGGAAAACCCAGGGTAATAGTCCCTAATTTCCAAGAAAAATCAGAAGTTCTGTAGCACAAAATGTGACACTTCAACTCCTTGATATAGTAATGGTATATATATATTATTGATATGTGCTCCACTAATGCAGGGCACTGCTGGTGAACATGCCTGTGTGTGTTCATGGGAAGTGGAAGTATGTGGGAATTCTCTCATTTCCATTCAATTTTGTCATGAATCTAAATCTGCTGTTCAAAGTAAATCTAACTTAAAAACAAAAGTGGTCCTAGAAATTGTACTATTTGTAATAAGAAAAGGAAAATTAGAAATTCAAAATGTCATAAAGGGTATTTAAAATTATTATTTGTAAATGGTGATAGCATTCCTAAAAAATGCAAAAGAGATCAAATGCCTAAAAAAAATTCTGAGTACAGAGGGTTGATTGGTTATAAAATAAATATATGAAAGCCACTGTACTGTACTAGAAAAACTAGAAAAAATTAGTAATTTTACCAAATTAAAGATTTCATGAACCATGTTCACTAGAAATAAAAATATAATCTTATAAAACATATGTACAACCTACATAAATTAAAATTTTTAAAAATTTCTAAAAGACATAGAAACATATTTCAAAAAATTCACTGCATAAGGTATTCACTAGGTGAATTTCAAGATTTTGAAGACTAATAGTTTATATAACTGTCAATTTAAGATACTATCAAAACTCTAATGAAACTTTAAATATGAAATATACAACAAGGATAATAAATTTCTTTTGGAAAAATAAAATTTTAAAAATTATATAGCCAAGGAGAGTACATTTTGTTTTTCTTTTTTTTTTTATTTTAAAGACAAAAGAATGGAGACGTATGAACCAGAATAAGCCATAAACAATATCAAAAATACAAAATTATACAGATTATAGTAGGGAATTAGCACTGGATGCTGTATTACATAATGTTATCTTCACATTAGTTAACACATAAACATTAAAGGAAGTACCAAATTATAGAGAACATAGAAGGGAATTATCTCTGGATGCTGTCCTACATAATGTTACCTTCACATTTGTTACTCAGTTACACAGATGATGGCCCATTTGATCATTCAATATTCTCCTCCCTCATCTCCATTCCCCTACCACTCAATCAGTCATCTTCCCTGTGATAATAACTGTATTCCTGGGTTTATCTATACCCCTGGACTCTCGCCTTGGGAAGAGATATAGCTGCCTCAGACTATACTATAACATACATGGGTGTATACAAACTGACATGGTTGGAGGTGGAAAAGCACCTATGCTCACAGTGGACTGCCTGGCTCCATCCCATCACTGTGCTATGGGTGGGGGCGGGTCCAGTCCATGGGACACCCTCAGCATGGCCCCCACAGTGGAGCAGCCATGGGGCCCACAGCGGAGCAGCCGCAGGGCACATGCCCCTGTCGGGATGCCCTCAGTGACCCGTTAGGCTCTGTCCCATTGCCTCGATGCTGGAGGCCCTTTCTTCTCCTCCTCCCTCCTCCTGATCTCCAGTATTACCGTTCCCCACCCCTTGCAGCTGGGGATTGGATGAACTTACGATGCTTGGTATAAGGGCTTGAAATCTCCCCAGCCCGTTCTCACTGTGTTAGTTCAGGGTATGAACTGAGTTTAAAGATTAGTTCTAGAATAGAGTTGGAGGATTTTCTTGGGTCTGCTGTATAGAGTATGTTGTTTTTCAGACTCCCAGTCTGCTGCTTTTCACCTAATTTGTTGCTATGGGTTCATGCAAGGTTCATATGTGCAAGCTTTAAGGAGACCCTCTTGGTGCTCACATTAATAGTTTGGGGTGAGTCCTGAAGACCGTGGATTCGTCCCATTGTTGCCAGGAACAGGCGGTGCTTGCTCAAGCCACAGAGACTCAAGGTGCTCCCAGAGAGAGTTCATGGTGGGAGCTGAGTCCCAGCAACCCAGCTCATGCTTCCTGCCTGATGTTGGAGTGAGAAGGGTGTGGAGCCACGCAATCCACCTCCATCTGCATCTCCCTCCTGTTGTGGTGCTGGAGGCCCCATCCGCTCCTCAGCTGGATCCCTGGGAGCTGCCGCGGCTCTCTGCTGAGGTTCGCCGCTGCTCTCCGCTGGTAGCGGCTCACCCAGCGGAGAGGCAGGGGGTCACCGCCTGGAGGCAGGCGCAGAGCTGGGTGTGGTAAAGAGAGTACATTTTGTAAAAAGAAAGAAGAAAGAAAAAAAGAAAAGGAAAGAATTAAGGCATAGAAATATAATAGGCCAGAGACTGCCTTGCTCTATAAGAAATTAAATAAGATTTATCAAGTAACATTAAATGAAACAGACCCAAGAGTAAGTATGTATATGATACATACAGCATTGCAAATCAATTATCAAAATAGATTTTTCAAAAAATAATTTTCAGATAGCTGGCTGACCATGTGGGAAAGTATATAAACAATTTCTCTTTTTTACATGCTAGGTGAACAAAGCCAACAAGATGAAAATCAAAAACCAAAAAAAAAACAAAAAAACAAAAAAAACCCCCAAAACTAATATATCTAAAATTAAAGTAAAAAATGATGAAGATTAATAACAACAGTTCAAGTAATGTGTCTAAGTGGTTTATTGGAGTTAGAAAAGAGACTAATAAATATTCTGAAAATCAATAAATTCTATGTCTGTAACTAAAAGTAAAAAAAAAAAAACAGGAAATGTTGAAATACACACAGACAACAAAGGATTAATGATTTTATTATATAAGAAACTCTTAGAGTCTATTATATAAAGGCAATCCTATCAGAAAATGGATTTTTCTAATCATAAAAAGCATTTCAAAATGTATTAGCACTCAGTATTGAGGTGGGTGTACCCGGGAAATGTATCTGCAATTTTGGCAAGACAATTTGTTAACATATGTCAAAAATTCTTTAAAAATACATAGCTTTTGACCAAGTAATTTCATTCTATGAATTTCTTATAAAGACATTCTTCTTTATAATAGTGAAGAATAGGAGAAACTATCCTGTGTCCAACAATATGAGATGTATTAAATTAATTAGGGTACATCAAATCACAGACTATTTGTAGAGTTCTAAAACTCAAATCTCAGAGAATATTTATATTGGAATAAGCATGCTCACAATGTACTCTTCATTATTTCTACGAAGAAAACCAAGTCAGAGACATGTCAAACATATGAAGACTTAAATTTCAGTTTGTGGAGGAGATAAGGAGGCATATACCTGTATACTTACATAGTCATTATCTCTGGAGAATGGAATATAGACGATTTTAATCTTCTTTTCCACACTTATGTTTACTCTTCCTTAACTCTGTACATTGCATAATCTGAAAATAAACATAGTAAATATTACTTTCAACAGGTAAGCTGAGCAACCAGGGAACTAGGAATTGCATGGGGAAACCACGTATAACTCAGGACCCAGAGGAAGGAAACTTCCTGGGGAAGAACATAAGTAGTCAGGCAGGGGTGGTGGCAGAATTCCCTGAGTTCTGGATGCAGGCTTGACTGGTAGATGGCAGGAGAAAAGTCTAGGCAGTCTGTGGATCTGAACAGTGGCCAGTCTGGTCCAAGTACCCAACTGTGTGAAGGAAATGAAGAACATGCACCTGGATAAGAGTCACCACGCAAGAAACATAAATCTGGTTTATGCCGTTTCTTATAAACCACATGTTCAACCTACATAAATTAAAATTTTTAAACATTTCTAAAAGACATAGAAACGTTTCAAAAAATTCACTGCATAAGGTAGTTACTAGGTGAAAAATTTCAAGATTTTGAAACAAGAAATATAAACCTGAAACAAGCATTTAGTGATGTCTACAAAATATCACCTACTTTCATTAGCATCTTAAAATGTGGATTTCTGGAGCTAAACTGCTTTGGTCTTCAGATGGCTTTTATGGAAGAAATTCTAAGCCAGGCTTAGATACTCCTCTTTGTCTCTTCTCCAGCTTTTCCTAAAGTTTCTTCTTATCGCTGTACCCTTTTGTTAGGACTCACCTCTTTCCTTGTCTCGCCAAGGAGACTCATGCAATGGAATGGAATTGTACTAGAATAGTGACACAATGGTCCTTTTGACTGTGAAATATACATAGGCACATACTTGTGCACATTTGCACACCACTTATTCCTGTTTAGTGCTGTTTCTTACTGTTGTTCCTAATGATACAGGAGAATAAAACTCCCAACCTGAACGATATCTGAGAAGAGTGTACATTCTCTGAACTGGAAGAATGAACTTTAGCAACAATGGAGGTTAAGAGCAGAATATATCTATTGAGAGAAAGAAAGCTTCTGTCCAAGAGACGGACAGAAGGGGGGCCCGAGTGGGTTGCCCCCGACTCTGTCTTTTCTAGGGACTTTTATAGAGAAAAACCATGAGGTGAGGTGGGTCCAAGGTAGGGGAAATGGACAAACTACGGTCTGCCGGTAAGACTGCAAGGATAATTATTCAGATAAAACTGAGTAAACTGGGATCAAATGGGGAAGCAAGTCATGGTAACAAGTGGGCATGAATACAGATCAGGGGCTTCTGCTGTTGGGGGTCAGGCTAGCGACTCTTCCTGGCTTTTAGAAGGTAGTTGTTACTTATTTAGAATATCAATCCCTGATGTTTACACCTAGGGAGGTATGTGGGTACATTTGTTTAGCCCCTTTTGTCTTAAGGTCTGGCCCACAGGTATCTTATCTTTCACGTTGGCTCCTTTGAAGGCCCAGCCCTGTCCAACTGCCTATAATATTTCTATCTAACTCAGCTGCCTATAACAGTAATAATGAAGGTAATGTGATTTGGTCACTCATTCATTGAACAAATACTTACTTAATGTATACTATGTGCCAGGGCTGTGCTGGTACCACAAGAATAATGAGATCATTATAGTCCAGTCTATTGACAGAGATAAACACTAATCAAATTATTGTACTGGTGAATCCAGATTTGCCTTTATCCATGCATTCATGCAAAAAATATTTAAGACATTCTGTTTTCCTAATGGATGGGGTCACACAAAGAGGAGACACATGTGGGCATTGCCCTTGAGGAGCTTATAAAGAGCACATTGCAGACCCATGTAGAGCACCTCATAGGGCCCCGCACCCCAGCCAGTGGACTCAAGGGATTAGGCCACTGAATCTTCACTAGAGTCCTAGAAGGTAGCTATTATTTTCTCATTCAAAAGATAAGAAACATGAAGGCCCAGATTGAAACTTACACAGCTTGGATTTGATTTTACCTCAAAAGGATGTGCACGTCAAAATTGCAACTCATTTTTTTCTACTCTTCAAACAGTAAAAATATAAATAGCTATAATATGGAAGAGGGCTTAAAGGCACTAAGCAGCTAGAATGGAGGTGAGTCACCACGCACTGCGAATAACATGCACTGTCACGGAAACCCCCTACTGAGTAAGCAGGGACACACACCCCCAGCTGGACCTTGGAAGCAGGCCAGGCACCACTGTGCTCATTCACCTAAGTTCTTTTTCATCTCAGTCCACACTCACCTGCCACATCTCCATGTGTGGAGATGCTGCTTGGACAGCATACGGGTTCCATTAGCTTTGCCTAGGTTTGAATGAGCTGCAAATAAGTCAAACTGATGATGGGAAAGGCAGAGCACAAATGGCACTCTACTGAGGAGAAACAGGGATGCAAATGTGGCCACAGGCCAGCAGGCTTGCAGGGAGGAGGTTGGCCTGGTTAGTCTCCTGTACATTCCCTCTAAGAATCTCATAAAACTCCTTTGATTTGCAGAATTAAACTGTGATTTATATGCAAAGCAGGCCTTAATGTTTCTTGGAAAATCCCCGCCTTTTATAATAACAATCTTGCAAATCAGTGCCTACAAATGCTGTGAATTATAATTCATACATCTTTAGAAATTAAAAACCACCTTGCTTTGTTAGAGTGAAATGCACCCATTAGCATCATTGAATATGCAAGATGGTGTCAAATCACAGACACTGTGTAGGAGGTGGTGAGAACCTGCTGCTTTTAGCACTTGGGCCACATTTACGGGCCAAAAATGCGTTCCCCAGAAATGTCTTTGGGGAAGTGGTAGTGAGAACTGTTCTTGGGAAGAGTTGTTGAGCTCTATGAAACTTGGGGAAAAAATGTTGACATAAAATTATATTTTATTCTAATTTACATACAGTAAAATGCACAAAGGCAGGACTATTTAGCTGACATGTGACCAAACCTGCCAAACCTTAAACCTTAAACCTTTAACCTTTAAACACCACAAATTTGATCCTTGTGTAGCTACAAGTTCTAGGGCAGTGATGGTGAGCCTTTTAGAGCTTTCAGGGATAACAAACAGCTGGCTGTGGCACACAGACCACATTCTAGGGCTTTGGAGAATGATGGTGCAGAAGCTCAGTGTCATCAGAATAGGTCTGTCTGAACTTTGCTGGTCTCAGCCATCTTCTCTCCTGGGACCCCTAGTAAACCCACATTTATATTTTCCTGAGTTTAAGCCCAGATGAAAGGGAACTCTGTTCTTTTTTTCTTTTTACAATGTTGGGGCTCAAACCCAGGGCCTTGTACATCCTTAGCAAAGTCTCCACCACTTGCACTACACTGCCAGCCCTGAGATGTTCTCTTCTAATAGTTTCAGCCAAACTAGAACATTGCAACTCTTGGCTTGGGTTGGGTCACATGCCTTTCCTAGAATCAATTACTGTGGGCTGTCTATGGAACTAGTAATACAGTTAGTTTTATCTTCACCATATGCATTGGAAAAAGGAAAATTATGGGGCTACTACTAGCAAAGGGGAGAATAAACATGAGGCAAGAAAATCAACAGCTGTCCATAAAAACTCAGAAGCATACTTTGATCTCTTCCTGTACAAAATGGTGGTGTGTTGATAATATTAACTAACCGGATAAAACTGCTGTTAAACATGTACTATCTTCTAAGTACTCTACTAACAATCTTATCGTAACAGCGTAAGTTAGGTGTTAACTATGTCTACTTTGCTAATGATAACAGCCAAAGCACAAAAAACTAAATGAGTTACCGAGACTCTGTAGCTACTAAAGGGGAATGCTTGCCTCAGTTCTGCCTTAGGTCCCAGCTCCCACTGAACCTGACTCTAAGCACTGCTGACTTCTGACTTGTCAGCAAAAGCAGGTGTGTGTGTTAGGAATTGAGGGACTGATGGGTAAGAAGGCAAATTATAAGGGGAAAGAAGATGTCATTAGCATAGGCATTTCTGATTGGGTCAGGATGCCCTGCCACCACTGTGTTTTGTGTCATAGTATTATAGACAGCTAAGTTAGGTAGAAATGTTATAGGCAGTCAGACAGGGCTGGGCCCTCAGGGAAATCAGTGCAGAAAATGAGAGTACATTACAGTTGTGGCTGGAGGCCCATCTGCTGAAGAGCAGGCTTTAAGATAAAGATGGAATGACCAGCTCTGCGTCCTTCCCCAGGGGATAAGCAATACCCTGCAATTGGTATCACCTGGTCCAATAAAGTCTAGATAGACATCAGTCATCCAAGTGAGTGACCAGGACTTCCTGACTCATCTCTTTCCAAAAAGGTCCTTGTCCTGTCCATGTACACTTTCTATGTGACTTGCTTCCCCTTTGGATCAACATTACCTAAGTGACTATACTTGTAATCTTACTGGTTGACCATAGTTTTGTCCCACATTATAACCACCTCATAATTTTGTACCCATCTCATGATTTTACTTTGTAAAACTTCCTTTGAGAAGTGGATTTGTTGGTAATACATTTACCAACAGGCCCCCTCCCATCTCCCTCCCAATAAAGTTTTCCTACCCTTAACCTCCATTGTTCCTTGGAATTCACTTTTCCATTTTGGACAACACAAACTCAGTGTATCTGACATGTAGTAGGTTGGGAGTTACAATATTTCCCCTAGATCATTTGGAGGTCCTTTATCAATAGGAACAGTCCACATTGCTTGAGTCTGGGAGACCCTAACTGGGACTGAGGGACTTTGCAAAGTGTCAGTCAGTTTTCCAATATCACATATTCCTATGACTTTGCTTTCTTTGTCAAGTTCCCGACAGCTGTGGAACTTATTAAGCTTGAATTGTGTTGCATATTCATCAGATGACTTGCTAATCATCTGCCAAGCCCCTCTGGAGAACAGGAGTCCAGGAGCTCAAAGGAAGAATAACAGACAGCATGCCCTTACCTGCTCCCTTGAGCAGTGTGTTCTTGACAATTTTACAAAAGTTTAGGGGAAAGTAGGTTTAAAGTAGAGGGCAAATTTGCTTTTTGTGGATATAGGAGACTTTCTTTTTGAGCATCTAGTTGCTACTTTCTTGCAACACCATTGTATAGGTAAAGTAGGAATTCTGTAGTTTACAGCAAGGAAAACACCAGCTAAGAGTTTGAATGGTGGAAAACTTCAACACAGGTAATATTAGAAAAGTCTCCTCACATTTCAATCTACATCTTTCATGTGGGCTTTGTTGCCAAGTTGCTAATGAAAACCACATGTGATTCTCTAGGATGCATGGCTTATATCTCTTTAGTTCACGACAAACCCTGAATTCCTAGAATAGTGCCTGGGCCATAGTGGTGATTCATAAAAATTTGGTGAATGAGTGAACCCAAATTTTCCGGACCTAGAGAAGACACCGCACCTGAAATACCAAGTTCCAGTTCACCATGACTACAAGCAGTGGTGTTCTTGAGCCATCCTTGGGATCCCTAGGCAAGGTTGTTGATTCCCAGGAGCCCAGTCTCACTTCATCCCCTCTAACTCAAGATGCTGCTCTTGGCTTCTCAGTGTGTCCTTCAGTGGCTCCCTTAAAATTGCTTCTCATGTTTCCCCTCACTACTTGTTCTTAAAGATGAGCCCAGCCTAATTTCTCTCAAGCACAAGTATTGCCAGGTAGCAGTGTTTAATAATAAGCTTCCTTTTCTGTGGAATGAGTAGGATGACAATACAGCCTAGTTCATAGTTGTCATCTGGAGTCCCTGACATAATGTCTGTGAGGTATCTGGGTGCCCAGGAAAAGAATATATGCAGGGAGAGTGAACTCTTCCATTATCATCACAAGATAAAAGCTCAGACTCTGGAACCAGGTTGCTGCACTCAAGTCCTCTGCTGTCTAATAACTGTGATCTTGGGCCAATTACTTAACTTCTTGCTGCCTTGGTTTTCTCATCTATAAAGTGTAGTAATATAATTTGCTCTATAGGGCTGCTATGAGCTGGAAATGAATCAGAATCTGTGGAGAAGTTAGGACATTCCCTGGAATATTGTAAGTGCCATAAAGGTAGCAGGAGGAGCAACATGCAGGAAACTCAGTACCAGGCAGCATTTGTTGTTCCTCCCAGAATCCCCAGCCCCCTTGGCGCACGCTGTTCTGTTTTCCTTCTGGTTCTCACTGTGCCACCATTTGGCAATTCTTCATTCCTCCCCTACCCATGTTTTCCTAAATTTTATGTCCCCACCTCTCTCTGAACCTTGCCAGAGAAAGAACAAAAAGTGTTAGAAATGAGATACGGTTTTTCCTCCATAAAAAGGGTCTGTGGCACTATTGACTGAAATTCTTCAAATGTCTGAAGCATCCACACTTGGGTTACTTCCTGGGTTCTGGTTTTCCCCAGGGGAGAAAATATGGATGAACACAGTAATAAAGCTAGCAAACTAGTTCCTCTATGCAAGAAGGAGAAAAGATTCTGCCTCTTAAAAGAAATAAATTCCTACCCTTGCATATAGAAACTGATTAGGACACTTAGAATATCCTTTTCCTTTTCAATCATTTTAAGGCCCAAGATGTATTTCCAATTGCCAATAAAGCAACTACTGTAACTCTAAATAGGAGTTTGTCTTATAAGGTACACCCTATATCATATATATCTCCAAATCTAATTTATCTAGAACTAAGTTTTAGCCTAACTCCTAATAAACAAATTGCCTAAATGCAAAAATTTCATTTCACATCAGGTCTTATTGGCTAGAGCTTTTGTGTTCTTCTTAGTAAGTTTACTAAAACAGCCTCCAACACTGACATAGCACTTTAACTTCGCAGTCGTTTAGGACCGCTGAATCAGAGCTTTGAGTGTGGTACAAGAATCTCTTTTAACAAGCTCTCCAGATGACCCTAAACAGCCACTCAAGACTGAGAACAACTATTTCACATTAGTCTTGATGCAGAATGTATGTGAAAGTAGGAAGTAATATGGCAGCTATGTTAAAATAAATAGCCTGCTGTGATCCCTTTGGTTTTTTTGGTCTTACTTATGACACAATAAATAATAGATCAATCATTCTCATGGCTTGTTACACATTAAAATCAGCTGGGTAGAGGTTGAGACTGACACACAGTACTCTGATGCTCAATTAAGTCCAGCTCTCTGTGGATGGGTATCAATTTTTTATAAACTCACCAAGTGCTGCCAAGTTTGGGAACTATTACTGTTCTTTCTAGTCTCTGCAAACAGGATGCTGTCATTTGGATGTGAAATATCCCCTATGTTTTAAAGGCTTGATCCTCCCCCAGCCTTTGGTGCTGTTGGAAAGTGATGGAACCTTTAGGAGGTAGTGTCTACTGGAAGGAAGTGAGGTCATGGGGGAGGGCGTGTCTTTTCTCTTTTCACTTCCTGGCCTCCTCCAGGTAAGTAGCTTCCTCTGTCACATACTCCCACCATAATCTACTGCCTAGCCATAGGCCCCAGAATAATGAACCAGTCAACCATAGACTGAAATCTCCAGAACTGTAAGGAAAATAAACTTTTCTCCTAAGTTGATTATCTTAGATATTTTCATGGAAAGCTAATATATGGCATGAACTGTGCAGTTTGGCATTGCAGAATGAAGTAATATTCTTGTATGGAAGGTCATCCATCTGGCAAAGGTTTTCTGTACATGCTCTGTCAGCCCAGGAGAGCTGCCCACAGCTTAGGCCTGATTGCTTTCTCTATCAAGTTAAGAAAAATACATAGCTTGAATTCAGCAGTTGGTCGTTCATGATAAATTAGACCAAAACAAAATAGTCTTCAGCTGGTAAAAGGATGTGCCTAACAAGCATCCCAAAAGAGTTTAAAGCCAAGAACAAGGACTCTAAAGCCAGAATGCTTGGGTTTGTGGTCAAAATCTAACATGGACTTACTGTAAACTTTGACAAGCTATCTAACTTCTCTCAGCCTTGGTTTCACCACATATAAAAGGGAACTAGTAAGATTTACCTTAGAGTAATGGTGAGAATTAAATGCAGTGACACACATGAAACACTAACACAGCACTTGGCATGTCAATCAATGTTACCCCTTATTGTGATTACCCTAGAGACTTGCTCCACCCTGCCTTGCTGTCTGTCTATGGGCCTATATGTCAAGCTGATGTGACCCTAAGACTTTTCTTTGTTTCTCAGTTTCTATGGCTGGGTCTGTAACAGCAGAGTTGCTTTATCTCAAATTCTGTGATGCTTCAGCCTCTCTTCTTTTTTCTTCTCTTTTAATTTTTAATTCTCAACGCAATGCCTGACACGTATTGTACTAAGACTTAATAAATGTTTGAATAAAATTCAAATGAACCGAACAAAAATATACTATGAACTGAACTAAAATGAGCTGAACTGAAATATACTGTGGTTTCTTAGACTTGAGTAGTTGTCCCTGTAAGTGTCAGAGAAGGGAAGGTATGTACTTTAAAGATAATTCAGGTACAGGTAGGAACCAGAGGTGTGGGAGAATGCAGCTGCCTCCTGCACTATTTGTGAAAATCATCACAGCATGCCTCATGAAACTCCTGACACCAGCTCCCCAGCAGCTTCAGATCAATTTTTTCTGGCTGTTAATTTTAATAAACCTTCTTGTTCCAGACTTTGCCAGGTGCCCATGTCAGCCTCACTAATTCACTCAGCTGTGAAAGTGACGATCCTAATTATAAGCTACAATGGATTAAATCTCAGAAGGAACTCTGTGGCAAGCGCTCCCACTGTCCAAGCGGTCATAAGTCAGACCAGGGCTCAGCTACTGCCTACTCCCTGGGTGCATTCATTCCACTGCCAGGCCTGTGGCTGTGCCATAATGGCCTTATCTCTAGGGCTCCACAGGCTCTGCTTGGGCTAATGAGTTTGTTCTCCAAAAGGAAGTATTTACTTGTTTGAGTATCTTTCTCAGGGGCTTGAGAAATCCAGCTTTTACAGCCTGGAAGCAGAAAATGGTGGGTAGCAGTAGAAATGAAATTAAGAATGTGGTAGACCTTAGTGGTGTTAAGAGAGGAGGCGTTGAAGCCGGGCTTGTTGTGTTTAATGTCAGCTCCTTTCCTCACGTAGTTCTGTGGCCTGGGGTCTGCACAAAGGGTCGTTCATAGCCCTCTGCCAGTCCACAGACTACGTGCTCCCCGGCAGCAAGGAGTTCAGGAACTTGTACCAGGATGTAAAGCAGCTACATCATTAAGCACACTACTACTTTTGATAACAGCAATAATAATAGGTGTTCAGAAAACAAGGGTTTAGTCAGGGGTGGTGGTGCACACCTGTAAATCCAGTACTTCATGATGCTGAGGCAGAAAGAGCATAAATTCAAGCCCGTCTTGAACAACTTAGTAAAGGACTAGGGATGTAATTCAGTACAAAAGCCTTTGGTTTAATCCCCAATACCATCAAAAACTAAAACAAAAGAGTTGAAAAAAAAAATAAGGATTCCATAGTTACGTATGTCAAATAAGTTTATTAAACTTAATATACTCTGACTCTGGGACCTAGGCTTATTTATTTTTGAATGTCCAACACCATGAAACACTGTGCTTTCTTGAGTTGAGTGGTTGAGTCTTCCAGGTTAATTCTAGCTAGCTACAGGGTCTCTCCTCCTACATCCTCTCTGTCTTTCTTCTTCTATCACTTTTAAGAATGTGGTTACAGGAATATTTCACCTGAAAATATCCCAAGCATTTGAAAGGCCTTTGGGTATCATGACTCCAGCAAATAATTTTTTAAGGGCCAGCTGACCTGGAGTAAGGAACATGTTCTTTCCAGGAAGTCACAAATCTGCCTTGGGGACAGAGAAACAGAGAATAAAGTTTGCCCATGAAATTTCAATGGAACCACTGGAATACAGCTATAGCTAGAACTGTACTACAAACCAGCAAGATTCAAGTATTTCCATCCTGCCGCTTTCCAATGTTTCCCACTACAAAATTTTACTACGTTTCTTTTAGTTAAATTATGATGTGCTTGTTTTAGACTTGATCCGTAATAATCAGAACTCTTTTGATGAAGAGTGACAGAATCCAAATCAAAGTAGTTTAAGCAAAAAAGAGAATTTATTTCCATAGCTGGGAGAGAATTAAGAGACACTAACTTGTGTGACTGAATCCCCAACCCAGACGAAATCCTCAGGGCTCTCATCTCTCAGCTCTGCTATTCCTTCTGTTTCTCTTTGTTTATTTTGTTTTTTCTTTGTATGGATAGCCTTCTGCCCAGGAGTTGTAACCAGCTGCAAGCAGTTCTATGGGCCACTTTCGTACAGCCTATAATCTAGGTGACAGAGTTTCTGTCTCTGAGCATCCACTTATAGAACCCTAGAGTCACCAGTCCATCCTTGGTCATATTTTAGTCCATCTGGGTTGCTGTAACAAATACCTTAGACTGGATAACTTATGAATGACAGGAATTTATTAGTCACAGTACTGAATGTTGAGAAGTCAATGATTGAAGACATTGGCCAGTTCAGTGTTCACTGAGGTGTCTTTTCTACATACATGATGCTTTTTCACTGAGTCTTCATATGACAGGGTGGCAAGCAATCTCACTTGAGTCTTTCATATGAAGAAATTAACTTTATTCACAAGGACTCTGTTCTCATAACAAGTACCACCTGAATGTCTCCCTTCTTAGTACTATTGCTTTGTGGAACAACTTTGAACACAAACTTAGGGGGATACACATATTCAAACACACTAGTAAATTTTAATTATCAATCAGAGCTGGCTCATGTGACACTTGGCTTTTCTCATTTTCCCATCCCAAGTTTTAGCCAGGATACTGGTAATAGTGATCTAAAACCTATCTGGAACTTCCTACACTTGGAGAATGTGTGACTTCTCAAAGGAGATAAGAAGATGTTAGAATTTAAGAAGGGAAGAAGTAGAACAATTATCAAAACAAATGTCCTTTAGAGAAAATTGCAAGGAGAGGGCAGAACTTTACAAGAACACAAATAATGGAACTTACAATCCAAATGAGGGAGCAAGTGCAGGGGTCAGGTCTTATTAAGGTCACCGAAATTACTCAACTCTAGCAATACTTCATCTAAGAGATGGACATTCACACTTACTAAAACTAGTAACTCATCTCAGTCTGAGAGAAAACCAATATTCCTTCCATTTGCAAGTGTGCATTTTATCATTACTGACTTGGCACTGTTGATGAACTTGGCATTGTTTTGCCTCTCTTTGGCATTTCTCTTAAAATATGTGCCATATGTCTGTCACTTTGATTTGTGTTACTATCAGTATCATTAAGCATTTATAATAGTCTAGTGTTATAATTGCATCTGTTCTCATGTGTGGAAGCTGAAGCCCAGAGACTTGGGGACTTGCTTAAGGCTGCACTGAGTAATTAGTGGGCCTACATTACCAGTGTGATCTGACTCCAAAGGTAGAGTTCTTGACTCTGCCTAACTTACACAATCTTGGGGAGAGGGCCAAACAAGTTCTGCCTTGACACAACTCCAGTGCCAACTCTGTAACAGTAATTCATACTACCATGTTTTGTTGGCAGTCTCCTCACAATTATGACGCATTCTCTATACAAGGGTCTCTTATTTAGTCATTAAGACTTGGAGAAAATGATGCTGTCTTGATATCCCAGCTCAATTACAGACCACAAAATCTCCCACAGACATTTCTCCTTAGCGCAGGTTGAGAGGCAGACACAGCATTGGGGTACTTTTCAGCCGTTTCAGCTGGTCCTTTATTGGTGGGCTTTTGTTCATCTCTTCCTGGGTAACTTCAGCATGACCAAAGTTCCAGGTTATCTCATTTGTCTTGTAGTTGTCATGTTTGTTCATTTTATGCCTCCTGCCAAAGGCGCTTATCCTCATTTTGTATTGAGAGTCTTGAGAGATGCAACAAGAATGCAAAAGAGAAAAAATAAATACAAAATAAATACCTCTGGTTAGGGCAGTGACAGTGCTTTCCATTTTTTAATTTACTGAAATCTTAAGTCTGATGTGTATATAGATTTGGAAAGGGGTTTACTACTTACAAGAGAAAGTGGATTGTTTGCTGTAGAAACTTTGGTCAGAAAGTTCAATGGGGGCTGAGGATATAGCTCAGTGCCATAGGCTCCTGCCTGGCAAGTAAAAGGTCCTGAGTTTGATCCCCGGTACCACACACACACACACACACACACACACACACACACACACAAGAAAGCTCAGTAGGTGTCAGAACTTTATCCGAAGTCTTTTCTTTGAAACTTCATGGCCCTCTTCCGTACTCCCTGACTCCCCCTACTCTCCTTTCCTGGCTCCCCGAGCCTCTATTATTTCTCAGGTTAACGTCTGATATATTAAGAAAAGCCAGCTACAAAGGACAGCTTAAAATATAAAGATGTTTGTCTCATATAACACGACATCTCTACCTTGAACAGTAACAGGTTGGTTTATTCAGCAGCTCAGGTTGTTCCCTCTTTGGCCACAGTCCCTTAGCTTGGTCCTTAGGCTCATCCTCTTGTAAGGTGGCTTCCAGAGTCCCATGCATCATGGTCAGCTATCACAATGTGTAAGTTCACTAACTGAGATGGACATTTCGTTATCTAACACTTCTTTTCACCACAAGGGACGCAATCCTGGAAGACCCTAACCTTCATTTCCCAAGGGCCAGAGCAGCATCCCAAGCTTCCACCTAACCATTTCAGGAGGTATGGAATAACCTTCACAGCAGTAGCTTAGTTATGACTTACACACTGTTGTGGTCAGGATTTGTAAGGGAATAGATTTAATATTGGACATATAAATTATAGTATTATAATATTCACCAAAAAAGTCAAATGTAGAGAAGAACAGATTTGTCCATGTGCTACAGACCCAAAGAATCCAGCTGAAGGCCGGGATCCCATGGCAATGTCCTGCATAAGTCCAGATGAAGACCAAGAACCCACGGCAATGCCCTGCACAAGTCCACCTGGAGGCCTAAAGCACATGACAATTTCTTATGTAAGTCTCTATCAAGGATCTGCACTGGAAAGGTCCAAAAGTCTGTGGTGGAAGCTAGAAAGTCTGTGCCAGCAGGGCGAAGAATCTTTGCCACAAGGCTAAGGGATCTGCACTGGAGCCAGGGGAAACAACAGTCAGGGTAAGGACTGAAGCTCCCCCGAAGAGAATCACAGCCATTCTAAGCAACAGTGAGGACCCAAGCTCCTCTCATGATGGTAACAGCTGAGCTCATATCAGGAAAACCACAACAAGCTTCTCCAGCAACAGCACATGTTCCCCTTCCATTCTCGTTTTATGCTGCTGGCAACAATCCTCAAGTGGGCCTTCCACACCCAAGACCTCACTGATTCAGTTCAGCTGGGTATTCCAAGCTTACTGTAGTTAACCCACCACGTGCACCATGCCTGGAAAGACACTTAATCCCATGGAATGTGAGGATGAAGAAAACTCTAGGCTTTTATCCATAAAAATAACAATGGGAAATGGGCTGAGTAATATCTGCCTCACTATTTCTTATATAAGCAGAGTCCTAGTCACATCTTATGGCCTTTGCTATAACCAATAGGGAAGCATATCCCAATTATGTATATTAAGAAATTAGTCCAGAATTCTTTTGAGAATCAAAGGAGAAGCTTCATACATCTGCTTTGCTATTCAGCTTAGGTGTATGAATGTTCCTTTTGGATAACATACACAACCAGCTATCTGCCACTTGCACATTGCAGAAGCCCTTTCTAGACAATATTGCATGTCTTGTTCACCTGCCTTTCATTTCCAGCCTGTACTCTGGGTTGGAAACCCTCCCCAGGAGCTAACTGAATGAACAAGTAGATGTCTCTCATTCTCTGTGCAGGCACAACATCTGTTAGGCATCATTATTGTTGTACCTTATGTAAGCAGAATCCCTCAAGACACACACACACACACACACACACACATCCTTGCTTTGCATTGTATTGTATGACTTTAAAAAGTAACCATACAAGCAGAAACCACAGAAAAATAATAGCTATAATCAATGTGGGAAATTTCAATTAGTACTGTGACTAAATATTTTTATGAAACATCAAAAACTTTCTTACTGACACCTAACAATGTACAGTGAAATGTAAAATTAAAGCTTTCCTACTGTCAACTATAAATGTACTGTATAGGGTAATATAAAAAGAAGTGAAACTAAAATTTATTCAGTACTGTGTTATT
This sequence comes from Dinomys branickii, assembly GCA_004027595.1. Taxonomy (NCBI): domain Eukaryota; kingdom Metazoa; phylum Chordata; class Mammalia; order Rodentia; family Dinomyidae; genus Dinomys; species Dinomys branickii. The sequence continues at coordinate 135,598 of PVLD010002551.1, read as the reverse complement.
GAAAATATTAGAAATATTGAGCATGAAATGTTTTATTTCTTTTTTAAAGATAAAAGAATGAAAACATATTAACAAACACGTACATTTACAAAATAACACGAAAACAATACAAGCAATACAGAATTTCAGACAAGGTGATAGGCAATTAACGATAGTGGTTGTATTACATATTGGTATCTTCAAATTGGTGACCGTTATGAAGATTACTATATTTGAGTCTTAGCTGCCTCCTTGTGATTGTATACCTTGGGAACGAATGTCATTTCTGTGCCCCGCTGAATTATCATGCTTCTAAGTTTGGGGTAACTTTGAACGTTTTGTCCTTTGTACCTACAATGCTGTGGTATAGTTTTGAGAGGTTTTTTTAATCATGAAGTTTTTTAATGGCAACAATTTTTCCTCCTTTTCATCACAAGGACTTTCCTCACTTATGCTCAAAGGTCGCATCACTGACTTCTGGCTGGATCTTGTCCCTTACGTAGCACAGGGTGAGCATTCTCATCATCAGCTGTTGTGCTCTGATCATGATTTATACCGGATTTGAATTTCAGAGATTTTCTTATTTCTTTGTTGTGCTTCCTCTATGTTGGCTCAGTCTCTCTTTTTATGATCAACTTTTATAAAATGTCCTGTGAATTTACTACTGGAGACAAGGAGACCACACAGCCACATATTTGGCTGGCTGTGCATAAACTGAATAGCAGGTGTACAGTGACTAAGCACAAGACATTGCAAGAAGTGATTTGGTCTCTTGTCACAGGGGGAATCTGTCATTTATGCAGTAGCTTGTGCAAAGTTTGTATTTCACTCCAGTAGTTAACATACTGTGGTAACTAATAATTGAGCCATGTTGCTGGGAGACTGATGGCATTGAGCTAAACCATGGTAGCTGAAATCTGTATAGGTGAGAACTTTGCAAAATGAAAGCTGCACGTATTGTAATTCAGACATAACTGCTCCACTCTGGACCCTGAGACACGTCCAGGTGCCTGTGGAGTAAGTGAAGTGCAGGTGCTCATCAAATACCATCCCCGGCCATTGAATGCCTGGGCTCTAGCTTTAGGAAAGGATGTTGTTTTGGCATTGAGTCTGTGCAGCACCAAACTGGAAACCGCCTTTAATTAGGGACGCAATGTGCAGAATAGCAATACTGGAGGCAGCAATGCCATCAGCAAATTTCACAGAGCCAATGAGGACCGATGGATCAACCAGTGTTGGTAAAGGGCACTGATATAGAGTTGCATGTGCTGCCTTCTCCTCATTGCTAGTGCTTTTATAAAAATGAAAATTCACTCTTCTAGGATTTAGCCTTCAGATCGGATCCTGTCTGATCTAATAAATGCAGTGCAGGGAAAAGACCACCTAGCCTGCCACTGCCCTGCTGTGTGGCCTTGTAAAGGATCTCAGTCTGTCTTTGTCCCTTGACTTTCAGATCCTGTGCCTGCTGCCAGTCTATTGCTGGCCCACTCGGTATCCTCAGTAATGAACTTGGTCTTGACTTCCAGGTAGTTTGAAATAGTAAGAAAAGTTTTAGACCCACTGACTTGGAACTAATTAAGATCTCAACTTATTTTTCTTTTAATAAAAATAGAGCGTAAGTGTATTTTCTATTTTTTCTTGTGTCAACTTAATTATACGCTTCCTTTTATGTGATAAATGGAACTATTAGCTTATGGAAGGAGCACAGATTTGTAGAGTCGGATGGGGCTGAGTTGGAAGCTAGCCTAGCCACTGACTATACATAGAATCTGTCATATCATCTCTCTGAGCCTCACTTTTCTTGTTATAAAATGGTCACAATAGTTTAAATATTGGTATATGTAACATATATACCCCTCACCGAGTGTGGTGGCGTACACCTGTAATCCCAGCACTCAGGAGGCTGAGGCAGGAGAATCATTGCAAGTTTGAGGCCAGCCTAGGCTATAAAGTGAGTTCAAGGCCAGCCTGAACTGCATAGTGAGACCCTGTCTCCAAAAGACAAAACAAAAAAATATACATATATAGCCCTGGACCCATATAAATCATCTAATATGTTGTGGGATCTAGCCTATAATATTTTTCTATGATTAATTAATGTGAAATGTTTTACATTTATCAGCTTACTTGATCCACATATCAGTTTAGTTCACATAGTAACTGAGTCAATGAAAGTGCTCAAAATGCTATTTTTTTAGTTTCTTTTTTATTTTAGTTTCTAGGATGCACAGAGCTCAGTTATAATGGTTAATGAATCCCCAAGTATTTAGTATAATTCTCTGCTTTGTTTAGCTATGTGTGTGTGTGTGTGTTTGTGTGTGTGCGCGCATGTGTGTGGTTTTGATAACTATTTCCTTCTGAGTATGCTTTAATAATAGAAATCCCCCCAAATCATTCACATATGTAGATGGGGATACAAGAATATGAATAAATACTAAAATTTCCACTTCAGGCTTCATGGTGTGTAAATCATTATCCCCTCCTTCTCTGTGGCCTGGTCATTTGCTGTGATATACAGCAATATGCTTTAACTTGTGTGGAGCTTGTTCCTGGGAATAGTTCAATTTGACTTGCAGGTGTTTTGTTGGTGCCAGATACATGGCACAGGGTCAAAAAGTTATTAGCATTAGTTATTAGCATTAGTTTGATTCTCCAGCCCCCCACAGACAGCTTAGAACAAGTGCTGGCATAATCCGGGGTGGCAGGAAGCATATTTTGTATTTGCTAAAGTCTATTTCCTCTAGTCTTCCTGGGCCCCCAGAAAGATGACCTTTCCTTTGTATTTAGGTTGAGATCATGACTGGCTTCAGGCCGATAGTGTGTGAGTGGAGGTGATGAACTCTGGTTCCAAGACTAGCCAGGAAACCTTCTGGGAAATCCATGGTGCTCTGTTCTTGTTTTCCGGTGATTTCCAAGACCGTATTTTTTCAGCTGGCAGAATGCTAATGCAGAAGAGACCTGAATACCTGAGTTACCATATGCAGGAAAACCACTACCGCGAGCTACACAGACCTTCATCAGATGTTGAAATGAGTAAGGTACCACACTTTGGCTAAGCTTCTGAGATAGCAGGACTTATTTATTACCACATCATAGTTTACTTGGCATTGACTAGAACACTACCATTTAACTCGTGGGACTGTCGTGGGAATAAAAATGGTACCGAGTTCTTGTAAAGGAGAAAGAAACTGTTTAATAGGAAAGAACAACTGGAATGAGGGCAAGAAGAAAAGAAAGAAGGGAAATATATATATATACGTACACAAGATAGCTAAAGTAATTGTACCACGAATTTCTATTGGTTTATTGAAAGGAACAGTTAACGTTTAATTGTTTGATCAATCTTGAGTACCTATATCTGGTAATCTGAACAACTACTCCGAAGATAACAATAAGTAATACAACAACAACTGATGATTTTCTATCATCTTGTTTTGAAATTATGTATTTTTATAGTTTTTGTTTTATTTTTGCTAATTTGTTTTTGCTCCTTTCTCTTCAAAATAGAAAACAATTTAAAAATGATTACTTAATTTATGTTAGGCTTTGCAAGTTTTATACTCAAGTAATATGTGAATGCATTGTACTGATATTTGTGTAAAGCTTCTAAATTTGAAAATCAAGAGACTCAGCTCGGGCACAAACGTCAAATGTTTGGACTTTCTCTATCTGCAGCCTTGTCATCTGTAAATAATAGTTCCAGTCCTTGTCATGACTACTTTTCAGGGTTGTCACAAGATGCAAATGAAATCATGGATGTGTAAGATCTTGGTAAACTATAAAGGTACGTCAAGTAGAAGGCACTGTGATGATTTCTCTGGAGCCCCAAATCTCTCCCAGGATTGTCCTTTCTACATGGAAGAGGGATACCTCACTGCTGCCTCAAAGTGTGGCTGTTTTCTAGAATGTCAGCTCAGACTTTTGTTCAACAAAGCATGAGCTCAACCCCCCTGACTGCAATCTGGATCATTTGGCAGGTATTTTCTGCCTGGAACAGCTGCTTGAAGCTGAAAATAAAAGTGCCTCTGATTCTAAACACAGAATGTCTGTAGGGGAGAAAAAAATGGAACTTGCATGAAGTTTCAATCCCTCTTGTAGCTGAGGGTGAAAGATTAGAGGATGGTTTTCGGTCTACATCTCATGTGGGAGAGGGAGAAAGGGCCAATTTCACCCTGGGAAGGACAGCTACCGGGCCAAGGAAGGCTAGGGCATGGTCATCAGCAACACACTGTGCTGCTTACAGTGTGTTTACAAGAACAGAAAGGCCCCGGTGTTCTGATCCATTCTGTACTTGGTTCTGGAACTGCCTGGGTAAAACTTTCTTTCCTTTTAGCTGACAGCTTTGAGTTCTGTTTAAAACCAACCAACAGACCATCTCATGGGATAGATTGTTCCAAAAGTTAATATTTTCCTAAGGAAACTAGGGGAATGAAGAAACTGAAACACAGTTTTGATAGCACAGTGGAGAACATAGCAAAAAAATTCACAGATAAAAACGGCAGGACCAAGGTCAACCACAAGGTCACTTAACCCAGCCTTCTATGCAGGAGCACTGTTCAAGGGGAAGCGAGGTCTTCTGAACCACAAAGTATACATTCGTAGCTCTTGCTGCAGGTCAAGCACTCTCCTAAGTACTTTCCAAGTGTGACCTCTTTTACTAGTCTCAAAACCCTACGAAAAAGGTACTGTTTTTTCCCTATTTTACAAATGGGGGAACTGAGACCTAGGGAAGTTAAACTTAAACTCTAGGATGTGGAGATAAGAGCTCGGATTCACACCCAAGCAGGAGGCTTTGCAGTCTAGACTGTAAACATTAAACTCTGCTGTCTTGTCTGGAACAGACAAAGAATATGCATGTTACCTCAGATTCCAAGCTCCCCCAATACCCTGGGACTCTCTGACTCGAATTCATTAGGTGAGAGCCAGCCAATTACAAACAAAATCAACAAGACACTGATTCTTGACCAGCTCATGTCAGGCAGATAGGTGATCATGGCTCACAGAAATGAAATGCAAATCCTGTTTGCCAATTACATGCTCCTGGAAACGGCATCACTTACTGGGCTTCTGCATCAATTGAAACAGTTCCATTAGGGAGCTCCCAGAGTCCATAGCAAGGAAAGCCGGCCTGACTGAACTCGTTACCTATCCCTTGACTGTTGGCTAAAATAAATAAATATAAAGGAACTGCTCCTGCAGTTAGGCTCTCCGTTTGGGATGCTAAACTTCATTAACATGTCTTCATAAACATGCGTGTCTGCAGCATATGTTTATTGCTCATCACAATGCTCACACACACCTCATTAATTACCAGTTGCCTTTAGGCATTGATGTGAAGATAGTCAAGTGCTATGTAATCAAGCAGCACTAACAAATTACTTTGGTGAGGAATCTTGAAATAAACATCTGCTGGCTGTTCATCTTAGAATGCATCAGGCATCAAAGCACACCTGGGCCTCAGCGAGGCCTCTCTGTGACCTCAGTGTTTCCTTCCCCCAAATGGGCAGCTCTCTGCTGCTTCCCTTCTTACCTCTAAGTCAGTAATGTATGTAAGTACAGACCACCTAGACTTGGTTGACTTGTGGTGTTTTATTAAAAGTAGGTGTCCTTGGTTCCAACATAGTCCATTACTCAGAATTTCTGCAAGGGAGGACAGGGTGAGTTGACTGCATAAGTAGGTTTGCACTGTATCCTTAACTCGGGGTTTCTTTCTTTCTCAGAAAAGTTCTGGTTTTAATAACAAGGTATGTGAGCACTCTAAGCCTGCAATTCCATTTTTACACATCCCCTGGTGACTTTAATGCATGATAAAGTTAGAGAACCACTGTTCTAACTATGATAGAGGCACTGGGTAAGATAAGACTGTTAGTAATAGTGAATTTGATAGGAAGAAAATCACTCTCAACTGTAATTTCTAAAAATCATGTTTTTACAAATAGTTGTTTAATGTGGGATTCTGCAGAGAGAAAAATCACAAGTATGCTTTCTTAAATATTATTACAATATTAACTTCTCTGTCCTCAAATAGAAAATCTGACAAACCCAGGTCAAAGAAGAGAAATTCTAAGAAGGCAGGTGGGCCCACATACAAACCCACTGGCATTTTTGCAACACGTCCCTAAGGAGATGTCAGCATGGAGGGGTTCCTAGCACTATCCACAGGCCATAAAATTGCAAGCAGATCTCCTATATGACAGTCTCTGAGGCACAGCCTCCAACAGGTGCGTTCTGTACTGCACAAACTAATTCACACATTGTGTGACATTTCCAGACTTTTAAAAAGCAGATTCAATATGAAAACCTTATTTCTGACTTCACTTGGAAAATAAGAGAGGTTGGCAAGAGTAGGTGTTGTTTCCACAGGGCAGCAGAAGGCACTAGCTGAGGGGCGGCTGCCATGTTTGGACAGACCTGTGTTTCTGCTTCACCATCCTAGCCAGTTGGTTTCATTCATCCCCACTGCTCCTGACCCTATAGTTACTGGTGCTGCTGCCCCTCCTCTGTTACCTGGTACTTCTCAAACTCAGCTCCATATTACAATGATCTTGGGAGGAAAAAAACCAGATAAATAAAAGACAAGACTGAGCTTGCCACAGAATGTTGCTGCAGGACCTCAGGAGTGTGGCCAAGCCACCCACAAGATTTTACACTCTCCAAGTGATCCTATGCCAAGAAAGGATTGAGAGCTACCGGCTCATGTCCACCCTTATGACCTTTCCAGAGACTGCTACAAAAGAAGATTCCAGCATGAGTGTGCTCTCAGGTGCCTTAAGACTCATCTGCAACTGCCGTGTTTAGGAATCTGATAGCAACTTTGACGCTGTGGTGCTACTCTTGGAGGCCCTATTCAGTGGGAGTCTTCATGACCCAGTGGGCTACTTGCTCAGAGCTCTCTCCCTTTCCATTTCTTACAACACATTAGGAAGGTAAGCTCAGGAAAATCAGCGATCACATACCACAAACAAAGCGGGTCAGAGTGACACATGTTGAGGTTGTCTAATCAAGCTGACTAGACATTTATTGCTAAGAAACTGCATTGTATTGTAAAAGAGTCCTGCTGAAGGCCTCCCCCTCACTCCACTGTTCTTTCAGCCTGACCTCAGTGAGTAGCTGGTCTCTGTGAGATGAACTGCCAAGGTCTCTGATGTGTAAATACAATAGATACTTCCTGATTAGAGTTAATTCTCTCCTTTGCCTGCCTTGTGCCATTTTGTCCCTATTATGCTAAAATAGTGCAGATGGAAACTTACCATGATGGAGGCCATTCAGGATTTTCCTGACTCTGATTTAATTTGGTCCAGTTGGCATAAAGCCCTGGTGAGTATATTGATTGGATAGTTTCTTTCAAAATCCATAATAAGGTTCAGAAAATGGAAGTAGTCTGATGCCAAAGGGCTAGTAGGACGGGGTTCAGATCAAGCCAAAGAACAGTCATCTAGAAGAAAATGTAGATAACATTTAATTTATCTTCCATGAGTCACCTGAAAGCACAACTTTGGGTCATCTTCTCAAGTCATAAGGACCATCCATCTGCATGTTACCATTTCTGGAATATGGTGAAAGAGGCCTCACTGTGTCACTTAAAAAAGAATAAAACATCTTATTCTTGAAATCTCAGCTTAAGTCTTCATTCCAAGATTTTGCTAATCTACCCCAGCCATGGAGGGTATTTCTTTCCTCAAAACTCATTTTTCCCCCAGAGCATTCATATACAATTGCAGTGATGATAATGTTATTGTGTTTCACGGAGCATATTCTATGCATCAAGCATTGCAGTAGAGGATTTATGTAAGTTGCTAATTCCTTCTCTCAAACACTCATCTTTTCCTTCCGCTCTTCCCTAAGGATGTGATACATTTCCATCTCAGGGCCTTTGCCCATGTTACACCCTCTGCCTGAAAAGCTCTCTCGCAGATTGTGGCAGATATCTCTTCCTCACTTTTTCCAGTTTTTGCCTCCAATATCACCTCCTAAGAAATGAATCGAATGGGCCACTCTAAAAGACAGCCCATTCTGTCATCATCTCCTCTCTCTGTTTAACCTGCTATCAGGGTTTATATGAATCTTGATGTCTCCCACACACCTCCAACACACTCTACTGTTGACAAAGACCTTGTAAGACCTTGCTACATAGTGGCTTGGGGCAAAGATTCTGGAGTCAAAGTACCTGGACTGAATTCTGACTTTGGCTCTCTCCCAGTTAAAATAACTGCATCATCATCTTGAGTGACTGAAAATCCTTTTGTTTCAGTTCCATCTTTAAGTGGGCAATAGTAATAGGGCTGTTATATGGATTGGAGTTAATATATGTAAGTGCTACTCTAATAGTTATATGTAAGAGGTACTTTTCGAAAGACAGGAATTGTGTTACTTTGTCCACTAATATTCCCCCTTTCCTCAATACCTATGACTGCTTAAACGTATTAGTAAATTACTCAGTAGACAATCCCCTGTCACAAATGGTTGCATCAATGACATCTAGAGGTTGGCCTCTGGAAGGAAATGGAAATAAAATGAGGTAAACTTTTGCAGATGGATCATATTGGGAAAATTAATGTCTGCACATAGGATAGGCTTTCAGATGTTTAGCCTTCTTAAATAAGAAATATTGTTGTGTTTGTAGCATTCCTAAAAAATCATACTGTGGGAGGCTAATACTTCTGACCAGTATAGGATAGCAAGGACTCATGAAACAGCTAAAAAATAGAACAAACAAACCCAGCTAATACATATGAGACACTGGCTTCGAAAACACTGGATGCATAATAGGCAGTGAACAATAGCCATCTTGGAGACAAGGAAAACAAGCAAGGTGGGTTCCATAATTGCTCAGCTTATTGGCTGGAGAGTTTGTAGGACACAGGGTAGAGAGTGGATCCCAGCAATGTCCATGAGCGAGGGACAAAAGCTAGCAACCTGAGGAAGCCAAAGCCACCCTTTTAGGACAGGTTGCTACATAGTAGAGCACCCCACAGAAAGAAAACTCCAGAGATATGCAGAGGGTTATTTCAGCTAATTATTGATCTGTGTGTGTGTGTGCGTGTGTGTGTGCATGTGTGTGTGTGTGTGTGTGTGTGTATCTGCCTTTCTATCTGAGACTGGAGAATGAGCCACCCCAAAATGTTCTCAGAGCTCATACAGGGCCAAAGGGAGTTCTTATTCCCATAATCTAGAGTAGAAATCTCACAATTTATAGAGACTTGGATCATGTAAAGGCCTTTGCCTCAATAGTGAGATAAAATTAACCCTGGAGAAGTGTTGCTTTAATTTCAAACAAGGAAACTTAAAAGCAAGACTCAAGAGAATTGAACTGCTCCCAAACAACTTAATTGCATTAAAAAAGTAGAACATAAGAATCTTTAATGTATCACATTAAAGATGTATCACATTGCCAATAGCTTAAAATGTCCTATATCTAAAGGAATTATATAAAGAAACTTTCAGAAATAATGAAAATCAGAGAATAATACAACTGCACATTTAAAGTGACATATTACTCAGTATAAAAATAATTTTAAAGAAAATGGTGAATCTAGAAATCCTTTAAAAATATCATAGATCTTAATGTATGACCTAAAACTATTAAATTTCTAGAAAAAAATTTAGGAGCAATTCTTCGTGATCTTTTAGGTTAGGCAAAGATAATCTAGATATATCACTAACATAAATCTATACAAGAAAAACACATTTGGACTTTATCAAAATTCAGAACCTCTTTTCTTTGAAAGACATGAGGAAAATGTTTAAAAATATCAGATTTACAAATAACTTATATCCAGAATATATATATATATATATATATATATATATATATATATATATTTCTGTAATCCCTGCAAAAAAAAAAAGCAACCCAACTTTTAAAAATAGAATTGATTTCAGTAGGTATTTTATCTTAGGAGATGAAAGGTGGAAAATAGGCATTTATAATTGATTTCAGTATAATTAGGCATTAAGGAACTACAGATTAAAATTATGTTGTTTTACCGCTATATATATTTTGGATTATCCAGAATTAAAGAGATAATATTAAATGCTGACAAAGCTGTGGAGGAACTAGAACTCTCCCACTTGGCAGAGAGAAATTAAAATTGTACAACCACCTTGGCTAAGTTTAGTAATTTTTCAAAAAGATGACTCCTACACATAGGTTCCAGCCATGTCACTTTTAGTTATTTAGTCAAGAGGAACAAGAATATATGTCCATAGAAGACTTATTTGGGAATGTTTACAGCCATTTTATTTGTAATAGCTCCAGTCTGAAAATAATCCAAATATCCATCAACAGGTTGACAGTAGTTTCAGGTAGGTAATTTAAGGGTTTACATTCTATTTCTAGAATCCAGTATCCCATAGTTTACAATTCTTGGCGTTAATTCCTCTGTATTAAATAAACTCCCAGACATACTTTCTCCTCATAGTGTCTGACATGGTGATAGAACATTCAGCTTCATATCTAGTTAGGTTTAAGCTCAGAAGAAAGGAATTACTAGTCCTAGTAAAATTATTTAAATCTCATTATCTCTGTTTTATCACTAGCCATTTCTTTATTTATGACAGGGGAAATAATGTCTGTTTTTCTGGTTTAACATGCCTCTTACCTCTAGAGCTATAGGTAAACTCTGCTCAAGGCAAAGCCACTGGAAGATTGGAGACAATGAGATTCAGGGAAATTGGGGTGTGCTCCCCAAAGAAGGGAACTACAGGCTGAAAACAAAGCAAGGCAAACCCGAGTGGATTATTCTCATGCAAAATCACTACAAATGTATCCTGTTCCCTAGTAGTGCCTTCAAAAAAAACCTACAGAATATTACTCAGGCTAAAAAAATAAATAAGGTGCCTGGAATTACAGCTATATGGGAAACTTTTAGGTGTTGCATCCCTTTGTATAGAAAAATATAAAATATATATTGGATATAAATCTTTACTATTCTTTTTCATGCAACTCATATATTTTTATGTATGCAAAATGAAAGTGAAATCAGTCTTGCTCTTTGTTGTAGTTGGGAGTTTTTCAAGGGGAACAATACAATACAGAACACATATTTTATAAGATTATTTTATAATATTCACCCAAAGAGTAATATACAAAAAGAATACAATAAATCTGTCTACACACCAAAGACCATAGAATCCAGCTGTGGGCCTGGATTCATGGTAATGTCCTCAATGAGTCTAGCTGAAGACCTAGAGCCCAAAACAGTGGCTCCCATGAGTCCAAATGGAGGCCTAGGGCCCATGACAATGTCTCATGAGGGCCTGTTTTACAGATCTGGGGTGGAATATAGAAAGTCTATGCCAGTGGGATGAAGGATGTGTACCAGCAAGCTGAAGAATCCTCACTGGAGCCAGGAAGCAATGCTCAAAGTAAGAACCAGAACTCCCAACAAAAGGACCATAGCCATCCTCAGCAACAATTAGGTTCTGAGCTCCTTTGATGATGAGAACTGCCAAGCTTCTATCAGGGAAGCCAAGGTGACAAGCTTCTCCTGGAGACTGAACAGTGTACCATCTTCCCTGCCAGAGTCAGGAAGTGATGCTCAAAGTAAGGACCAGAGCTCCCCTAAGGTGAACTTTAGTCATTCCCAGTGACACCCAGGTCCTACGCTCCTTCAATGATAAGAACAGCCAAGTTCATCAGGAAAACAAGCATGACAAGCTTCTCTTAGAGAACCAACAGCTCCCAAAAGCTCCCTATAGCTTCTAAACTTCTTCCTCTAGTTCTGCCTCTTACCTGCAGGCAAAAATCCTCTGGTGCCCTCCCTCCACCTGGCACCACACTGATTCAGTTCAACTGGGTGTTACAAGTTGACCATGAGTTATCAATACACCACACTTTTATAACTCCAAACTACTTTTGCCATTCATTTTGATATTTAGATTATTGAAAGGTAAAGGAGTAGGAGCAAATATGTATGACAGAGTGCACACAAATAGAAGAAAAGTGATATTGTGAGTTTTTAATTAATTGAATTCTATCTTGGTTACATTTCTCTCCTTGCTGAGACAAAATACCTCATGCCCAACATTAAGGAAGGAGGGGCTTATTGAGCTCACAGTTGTGATAGTTTCAGTCCGTACTCAGGTGGCTCCAAGGCAGGGTAGCACATGGCAGAGGGGCAATTATTATGGGGGTGGAAGATGTCAAGAGCAACAAGAGCAAAAAGGGAGGAGCAAGCCTCTTTACCTTATATTGTATGCAGGATCCCTAAGGTGGATGTAGCACTCATACCCCCAATCCCAGCACTAGACATTGAACCAATCACAAACTCTAGATTCAGCCACCTTGGGAAAGCCTGACCATCATGACTGCATGAGGCTTTGGGGGGACATCCAGACATGAACCATAATACTCTCAATAGGATTGAACATCTATGTTCCCTTTTATTTTTATTTATTTATTTATTTATTTTGCTTCTAGCGGTTCTCTCTAGTGTAAAGAAAATTTCCCACTGCACTATAACCTATAACACTATTCACAAATAAATGTTTGTATCTATGTTATCCACCCACATTCACACACTTGCAGACAGTTCCAAATCAGTGTAGTGAATTTGAATCTTCTGGAAGGTATTGGTCTCATTAGAAGGAATAAAAGTGAAATTAATGTAGCTAAAACTTTAAAAATTATTTCTATTTTCCCTTTCCATTTGGCATTCTTAGCAACAAATGGGTTTAACTTATTTTCACATTTGCTTTCTAAAAGTTCTTTCTCAAAGCTAAAAAGCAAAGAGAGAGCACAAAATCTTGGCTGGGCATAAGATGCTATTTCCTGCAGCAGGAGGGCACAACTGTGAAGCCAGGAAGAATGTTTTTTTCTCCCTTTCCTTAAAGCCTTGGATAAGCTTTGCTCTTTGCTTTTCCTTTTGCAAAGGGAAAGGTACAAGTCTATTACTTAGGAAGCAAGTTACACTGAAGAGCTGGAAATTATAAAGAAATTGAGGCTCCATGAGGACAAAAATTTACATGGTTCAAGTACAAAGCTAGTACAGGGAAGAAGCACAGTCTACATGGACAATATAGAGTCTAGATCCGTATCTCTCACCATGAATTAAGCTAAAATCAAAATGGACCAAAGAGCTGAATATGAAAACAGGTACACTTAAACTGCTGGAAGAAAAAATAGGGAAAGCTCTGGAAGACACAGGCATAGACAAGGACTTTTTTAACACAACTCAAATTGCACAAGAAATAACATTCAGAATCAACATATGGAATCATATAAAACTGAAAAGCTCCTCCACCATGAAGAAAACAATCAAAAGAGTGAAGAGTCGGAATGGGAAAATTGTTTACCAGGTATTCCTTGAACAGAGGACTAATATTTAAGAATTAACAAAAATTAAAGCCTCCAAATCAAAGGCCCAATCCAAAAAGCGAGGAACAGAAATGAATAGGCACTTCTCAGAAGAAATAAATACATGAAAAAAAGGCTCAACATTTCCAGCCATTAGAACAATGCAAATTAAAGCAACACTGAGATTTTATCTTCTTCCAGAAAGAATGACTATCATCAAGAAATCAAATAATAGCAAATGTTGGCTAGCTTGCATGGAAAAAGGATTTCTTCCACATTATTGGTGGGAATGTAAATAGTACATCAATTGTGAAAATCATTATGGAAATTCCTCAAAAAATTTACAGTAGAAATTCCATTTGACCCAGCTATCCTCCTTCTAGGTATCTTCATCAGTGAGTCAAAGGCATCATATTACAGTGATGTGTGCATACCCATGCTTATAGCACCACAACTCATAATAGTTAAACCTTGGAAGTGGCCTAGACATCCATCAACAAATGAATGGATAAAGAAAATGTAGTTTTTGTGCACAATAAATAAACTTGAATCACTTGCAGATCATAATAGATAAAATAAATTAGACATGTAAGTTTAATATCACATGAGAAACCCCAAATATAAATAAAGAGCAAAATGAAAGATAAGAGGAAATTGGTGCATAGAGCTTTTGCAAAAGGAAAAGCACCAAAGAAATGTATATGGTAAGGGAATGTACATGTACCAACTCCCCACGAGGAATGTGATCATTACGTATTACAAACAGGTATTAATAAAAAATAAAACTTGAAAAAAAAGTTCACACGGGTCTGGGTGCCAGAACGTGGTGAGAAGATATCATGTCCTTTTATGCCCCCCAGTGTCCCATTTTTCATTTGCATCATGAAAGATAAGGAAGGGTATGATGATAATAGGACTCTACATCCAATACATTGCATTGGGATAAGCAAGTGTATGCTAACTGCTAAGAAAATGAGTGTTCACTTGTGTTGATCAGTGGAAACTTATGGTGTAAGACCCATTACACTAGTAAAAAAGTGGACTATCTGGAGAACTCAAAAATTTTTGCAAATAAAAATGAAACTTTTAGGCATTTGTTTAAACCCTTTCTCCTGCCGAGAACACTCAACATCATCCCACCAGGAAGGATAATGGCTACTTCTCCAATTATCCCTGTGGAGAACATAACCCACCCAGCTCCTGGGAAACTTTGCCCTCCCTACCACAGGACCGTGCAGCCCTTGCCACGTTGATGACATCCACCAACTGGGAGTCTTTAGATGAGGCCCACAGACTGTGGTCAGATGGTGGGTACCACAGCTAAAAGGTCACAACATGTTGAGGAAGCTGGGAGGATAGAGCTCGTCTGGTCCTCGGTGAAAAGGAATGTGACTTTTGTGCCTGGTTTTCCAATTTTAGTCCTCTCAAAGGCCCAGTTGCCCTTTCTTGCCCTTTCATGAGCATCTGAGGGTCTTAGTCTACTCGGGCTACCATAATAGAAAAACATGGACCAGGTGGGTTAAGCAACAGACATTTATTTTCTCTTTATTCGTGAGCCAGGGGGTTGATGTGATGTGCCATCATGGTTGGTTTTTAGTGAGGGCTATTTTCTGACCTGTAGGTAGCCACTTTCTCTCCGTGTGTTCACGGTAAAAAGAGAAACAGGAAGCAAGCTCTTTGGTATCTTTTCTTCTTATAAAGATACCAATCCCATCACGAGGCCCCTACCCTCAAGACCTCATTTAAACCTGCTCCAAATATCATTGCATTTGGGGTTAAGATTTCAACATATGACCTTGGAGAGACACAATTACACCCTGGCTCTATCTTGTTACCTTTTGTGTCCTTACTGCTATAAGCCTCTGTTAGGGAGTTCCTGTGGTTTGCAATCCAGAGCACCCTAACTGACACTGACCCATCATGATAGAGCCTTAGAGTATACAAAGTTTTTTCATGAGCACTAAACTTGTTTATCACGGTAAGTGTATGAGATATCATTTTGATGAGAACATCAAACATGGGATCTACCCTCTCAACACACTTAAGTGCACAATATAGTATTGTTAATTACAGGCACAATATTATCCAGCAGATCTGTAGAACTTCTCTGAAACTTGTACCTGTTGAACAGAGGCCTGGGGAAAATAAATTTCACGGAGGGGATACAAATTGCACAAGATCACACAGGTAGAGAATGGTGGATTTAGCATTCAAGTGTTATCTTTGCCTCCTGGTCTGAGAGAACCTCATTTTCATGACCATGTTCCAAGAAGCAAGAGGAAAACATGAGATTTGGTGAAGCAGGATATCTCTTGCCTTTAAGGATGTGTCCTTTAAATTATGATTTCCTATCACCTTGCACTAGCCACAACATATTTACCTGAATATATCTAGCAGCAAGGGAGGCTGGAAATGTAATGTACATTGTGAGCTGCTCTGTCCTCACCTGATAATTGGTACTACATTGATAGAAGTACATCATTTCTTAGGACATAATGGATTGGGGTTGACAATTAGAAATCTCTGCCTACATACCTCAAGTTCTTTCCATTGTGTGATTTTGAAGATCTTGTGGGCCATACTGAGTTTTCTCTCTCTTTTATTTAATCTTTCTTTCATAATGAGTGAAATCCAGAGAAACCCTAGACGTCTTACCTTTTCTGTTTCCACAGTGTCAGAACAGTAGATTTTAGCCTGAAGGGTGAGTATGACTGATGACATTCATTCAACCTCTGAGTGTCACTTCCTCTTTGGGCCAGGCTTAGCATCAAGACCATCATATCCTCCCAAGTTTTGGCTATAAGCCTCGTACTGGAGTTGAAGATAGTAGATGATGTCACTCATCAGCTCAGGAACTGGCAGAGGCTGACAAACCACCAGATCAGCCCACTTGAAAGACCTGGAAGCAGAACAAGGGAAGAAAAATCTCACAACTATTCCAGCATGAATTGACCATAGAGCTAGATCTCCTCCTTCCTGGGACATGTTCTCACTCATACCGGGCAACCTCCGTGTCCTTCCAGCCTCCATGTTACTAAGAGTGCTCTTTTTGTGGTTATAGAGCCAACCTTGGAAGAACCATCAAGCACCTACAAGGTTCCCATGGTAAGGCCTCCCCTGCACCATAAAGGGAAGGCTCCAAGAACACTAGCCTTCTCACCTAGACTATGGATATGTGTGTGTTTCCTGTATCACATTTGCCTACTCCGGTTGACCAAGATGGTAGGAAAACTACCTAACACATGAGTTAGGATGGAGCTGTGTCCCCTCCTTTGCTCCCCATGATCACCACAAAGTAGAAGTCTGCCTTCATGCTGCTTTCTGAGCCAGCAAACCTTCCAGATTCATGACCCAGGGGTAGATTTGGACTAATTGATTAGCTTAGGGGAGCCCCTGTATTGATTAGTACAATTTCCAGAAATAAAGACCATATGAATGTGACATGATTAATGTGGATGTATATACAAAAGAAAGTAATAAAGATTTGACAATTATTAAAACGTGTTGCCAGAGAAATATGAGTGATTACTTTAATATGAACACATGGTGTGCTGCTTATCCTCCTGCTTCTCCTTAATTTCCCCATAGACAGGCCGCTGAGCATGGCATACCCTTGTGAGACAAATGAGAAATTATATCTGGAATTAAATTTTAAAGAATTGCAATCATTTTAATTATAAGTCACCCAGTGTGGGTCTCAAGCTAGACAGTCCCTCAGGCCCTGAAGAATGGGGATGCCAGCCTTGGCATGGGACTAAGATCCAAGACAGAGAACTCAGCTTTGTGACAGACACTGGTGTCTATGCTCGAGCTCTCATGGGGAAGAGGATTTTTTATTATTAATTATTATTAAATGCAAAAGCAGACTTAAGGATTTTTCATTCTAGTATCCCCAGGACTTCCAGCTACACAACTCCTGTTAAACCTAATGGGACTCCTCTGATTAAGGCCCCATCCTCTAAATGCAGAAGATGCTCCTTCGTGCACATATTAAAGGAACCCCTGAAGTCTATTTGGTAAGTAATCTATACATTAAATTCCCTTTTAGTTATCATTAGAACTCCAAAAGAGTCCTCCAGCACAGTTACTGAATTTATATGAAGTGCTAGGAATTCTGCAGTAACTGGTGGCCCTTTCTGATTCAGGATGATAAAAACAACACACTTGTCCTTCCTACCCGACACCTATTCCTCTTCCTGCATTTTTAATTTCGGTTAATGGTATCATCCTTCATCCTGATATCCTTCCCTTCTCCCCATTTTCAGTTAAAGGAAGCAACAGTAATTTGCTCAATTTCCAGGAATGTGACATTAGATATTTTATACATGACGATCCAGCCAAACATTGTCTATATGTAGGGATGGTTCTCCCAGTGAAACATTCTCCAATTCATCCTATCATCTTATTCCATCCTCCACATCTCTGTTTGGTTGCTGAGCCTGATGAATTCTACTTTCTGTACCTCTTACCCATTAGTTTATTTCTTCCTTTCCTAATCATTTCTACTCACTTAGAGATGCTTCAAAGTTTCATTTCAATGAGGTCCAAGCTCCTTGTCTTGGTAATACAGATCCATGCGGATCTGATCTCTCCTAACTATGCGACCTCACCTGTCATCAGCCCCATCTTTACACGATTCTTGAAGCCATTCTCAACTCACTGTGGTTCCTTATTAAATTCAACAGTTTTTTCCAAGCCACACGCCCTTCCTTAGCACACCTTCCCCAGTGACCAGGCTCCTCCCTCCTCAATATTCCAAACTCAGGTCTTCCATGAAGCTTTCCTCTCCCCAGGCTGGATGTACTTTCTCTCTCTCCTCTCAGTTACTAATATGTTCAAACCTTAATCATAACACTGTGGCTCTTAGCCAAGGCCCTCCTTATTGAGGATAGAAGTTTGATTCTCTATATAAGATTATAGCTCCAGATTTCACCCTTGTACCCTTCCCCTTTGCAATAGGAGCAGATGTATGGGCTGGCACTTTGCAACTGTGTGACTGTCCTGTTACTCAGCAATATTCTATGCAGATGTTTAACAGATATTCATATTCCTTCCTTGAACCATTATGTTAAAAGTTGAAATATGCTAATTTTCTATCTCTATTATTTCTCCTACTTACTAGGTTTTATTGTTCTGAAAAGTATCACTTTTCTACTGCTTCTGTTTCTATTTCTAAATAACCAAGTACATATTTTCAAAAGCATTCATCATATCATAATTTTCTATCTTTATTATGTATTTCTGATGTTTAAATTGTTTCAAATTTTGCCAATAGGAACTATTCAAGTCAGCTCCTGTGTCCTGATGGGACCCTGTTATACTTAAGCATTTTCTGACACAACAAGAACTACCAAGATCGCCCCATATGGGTCTCTGCGACAGACCTGGACCTCATTTTTCTGGTTGCTTTTTGAAGTGAATGGCATTTAGAATCCAAGATATGAGGCTACAGCAGAAAATCCCTCCCATCCCCTGCCAGTATACTTCAGTTGCCCAGGTGACAGTTCCTGTTACAAGATCCTGTTACTTCTGTCTCCTAGAAAGGGATGGTCACCAATCAAAGACAGCCAAATACTCTGCCTCTGTACTTGCCTTTTAACTCCATGAAAACCTCTCTCCCTGGGCCTTTCAGGGCGTGATGTTTTGGGAGTGGTCCTAATCAGTGTCCGTCTATGTAAAATAAATCTGCCTCCAAATCCTGGGTGTCATTTTGGTGTTTCTGCTGGCCATTGCAAGGCTACTGGGGATCATTGCTTCCAGGCCCTTTCAGTAGCAGTCATGAAATACATATTTTTAAAAGATGAGTTTATATAATAATTTTCTACTCAAATTTAACATCATTGACCTTATACATTTTTCTTTTTCTTCTTTTCATGTTGTATATGTATGCCTTTTCTATTTTAGTAACCACCTTTTTTCTAAAGTTTACTTTATACTATCCAGTTCATAAAAGAGTTTCTGAATCATAATAACTATTTTATGCAAGGTTCCAAAGTTCTTTATAGGTTTTCTTTTTAAGAAACTAGTTTGAATTAATTATAGATTCAAAGAAGATGAAAAGATGATCAGAGTAGTCCTGCAAACTCTTCAGTATATCTTCCCCTGGTTACATCTTACTTTACAAAATTATGGCCAGTATATTCATATTTACAAGCACAGAACTCATTCAGATTTCACTAATGCTGTATCCATTCAATAGTGTGTGTATGTGTGCATATGAGGCTCTGTACAATTATTTCCTATGCAAATAATTTAGGGTGGATCCCAACCTGGGATCCGAAGCATGAGAAATGTTAGCGCTGCTCTGTGTAAGTGTGTATGTGTACACACATACATTTTCTAGTTCTATTTTGAAAATTCACTTCGTAGAAGAATTTCTGGAGGTGCATTTCTAAGATAAAGATTTCTTTTTTTAAAAAAAGCATAAGCCTGCTTTTCTTGTGAGATAATATGTGCTACATCTGCCATAAAACAAGGGTGATACAGTTTAGGGAGGCTGCGAGTCATTCCCCCGTGGGAGGAAGAGCCGTATTTCCATCATCTTATGATGGGCAAGCCAGATTGTTTGTTTGGTTTTGAGATGGAATTTCATTATGTAGCCCAGGTTGGCCTCGAATTCACAGTGATCTTCCTGCTGCACCTACATGAATACTGGGATTACAGGCACACGTCAGCACACCCAGCCCTGGAGGCCAGATTTAAGGCCCACTGAAGTGATGCGTGCCACTTCTTGACTCCTGACTTCAGCATGTGTTTACACATTCACATATATTTATACGAATTTATGCATTCATGTATATTTATATGTATTTTATGCTTATATGGTATCATTGAGATAATTTATAATTTCAGCAGATATCTAGGAGATGCTGTTTTTTATATTTTTAATAAAATAAAAAGTAGTTGATTGCTGCAATTTTTTGTTTAACCATAAAGTTTTTCACTCACACATGAATTAAAGATAATTTCCATAATTCCTTGTAGCAATTCATTTGCAAGATCATGTTGTGATGTCTATTTTATTCTAAGTATGCGTTGTCTCTCAGACGCCCATGGGTGTCCCATCAACCATGCAGTATTATACAAGGCATAAAACAGACTCAAAAAAATTACTGACAAAGTGCAATTTTGACCAGGGCTCTTCGCTTTCATCCTAGGCCTCTGGTTTCTTCTTTCTGAGACTGGCAAGGAATGTGGACACTTTTCCTACTCCTCCCAGTGGTACACATCCTATTCTTCAGAAGGAGTCTGGAGTCTTAGGCGATGTCCTTGCTCATTCTTTCCTAAGTGTTGATTTCAGGTAAATTTAGCTTTCCTGATCCTCAATTTTCCTGCATGAAATAGGCACACTAATGCCTGGTCTACTCCTCTGGGGGACTTTGGCTGATTTTCAAGGAACTGTAAGACTTGAAATTTCTTCAAAGTATCAGAAGCTGATACTTAAGGTTACAGCAAATGGATCACCTTGAAACAATTGAATGGAAAAATCAGGAAACATACAGGGTTTGTTTTTTCATGTTTCTCCTATAGAACAAGTAGCAACTTGATCTTACTTGTTATTTTAACCTTGTAGGAGAAGTTTTCTTTCATTTTAACAAATGTGATGTAGGTACCTGCCTTGGGCCAGACACAGTGGCAGAAAGGAAAAATGAGAGGTTAGTTTATAGCCACTGTTGTTGGGAGATCATAACCCACTTTGGAAGCTACTAGCTAGGAGACAATGTGGTAAGAATAATCAGTGTATCTTGCAAGAACTCTGGGAGCATGTGTGAGTAAACAGTGCACTCTGCCTGGGGAACCAGAATAGTTGTGGAAGGGTTTTCCACTGGATGTTCTTTTTTCACTCATTCATGAAAAAAATCACTTTTAAATATTGGTTTTGTTATAAGCACTATGCCTCAGTCCTGGGAATATACCAATGAGCAAGTCAAATGGTTGCTGATTTCCAGGGCTTAATGGGACAGACAAATATTGGCTAAGTACCTGACTTGTTATATAAAGCAAATGTATCATTATAACTCATGATAAGTGTACACTAACAGAAGTTCAGGGCCCTCTGGCATAGTCCAGCTGACCCTGCATGGTGGTTCAGAAAAGGAAACTAACCTATCACAGTAGTTCAAAGAAGAATTTCCCTAGGAAATAATACACAGGTGATAATCTGCCAATGTTTAGCAATAGAATGAATAGAAGAAGGACAAGCATTGTAAACACACCAAGGCATGGTAAGAAGATGCACCGAGACACAGCAGTAGATGCTCCTGAAGATTTCCCAATCTTTCTAAAGTTTCATCTCATTTTCTGCCCCTTTTCTATCATCTCTTCTCGGGTCACCAAGTAGGACAGCAGTGAAACCAGCTTTGCGATACTTTGTATCCTTTCAGCTACGTTTCCTTTTATTACATGTATCTTGAGCCCAGAAAAGAAGAAATCAGTAGAAAACTTGTGAAAAGCAGGGACTGTGTCTCTCAGGAGTAGAAGTTCAGATATTCTCTCTTTAAGCTCTTATACAAATGTGACTCTGCTCCAACTCTATTTCACAATTAGAAAAAAGCTAACAATTAGATAGATTTTGTTTCCTGATTTTACAATTACTGTATAAGTAGAAAAGATCAGTTTCCATGGCAGGAGTTAATAATATGTAAAGGGAGTGTACACCATGGGCCAGGTATTGCTCAGAGAGCTTTGGGAACATTTCTAATTTACTCTCAGAGTGAGTCCAAAGTAGATACAAGTATAATCCCCAATTTGCGTAGGAAAGAGTGGAACATAAAGCAGGTAAGCAACCTTTTACAATAACAACTAGTAAAAGAAAGAGCTAGGCTTTGAACTCAAAATGTCTGATTACAGATGCTAGGAATATCACTGCTTGGCCTTTGGCTAAGATCAAATATACAGATGCTAGGATTTTAAACACTATGTTACCTGGAGATAACCCAATAGGGACATGGACATGAATCTGTTTCCAGAAAAGGATAGGTTATTATGAGTCAGGTAGACACTTGTAGATGTGTTTACTATATATACCAGCTCTGGTGTTATGGTTTGTGTCTAGATGTCCCCCCAAAGCCTCATGCAGTCATAGGTGCGTCCTTCTGAGAGGTGTACAAATTTAGAATGTGTGATTGATTCATGGCGCAGTGATAAGATTAAAAGTGAGTGATTACTAAATCAGTGCTCTCTTTGGTTCAGCACTGTGCTAATCTCAGTAGCCTGGATACAGTATAAGGGACAGAAAGAGGCTTGTCTTGCTCCTTGCTTGCTTTGCTACCTTCTGCCCATCATGAACTATTTCTCCTCTGTGATGTCTCTTTGCCATGCCATCCAGAGCCAACTGAGTATGGACCAAAACCTCTACAAACTCTGAGCTAAATAAACTTTTTCTCCTTTAAATTTGGGTGATACTTTGTCTCAGCTGACTGATGATATTTTTTCTCAGCAACAAGAGAAAAGTGCTTAAGACATCTGGCTTAGACACTTATTTCTAGGACTTCTGCTCACTTCTTCCCCAGATGTCCAGACCAGAGCCTAGAATACATTGCAGAGTTCTAAGTGACTGTACTGTAATGCTACCAAATGCATACAGAAAAATACTATTAGGTGCATACTTTCCTAATTCAGTGTAGGTCATTCTCTTGCCAATAGATTTGCAAAATTACAACCAAAAGTGCAGCAATTTTATATGCTTTTCATTTTCTTCAATTCCATAACATCCACTGGAGCTGGGCATTTGGCTCCTGCATTGGCGGAGTGTATTTCTGTCTTCACTACTTCCTTGTACATCTGCGTGCAGAGAACTTTCTTTACTTTGCCTTTAAGTCACAGTGCAGAGAATTTATTACCTCATTAGTTGGAAAGATTTGAGCAGCTCCTTTAGGGGTAACACCATTTCTAATTATTTTTCTGTCAGAGAATGACGAGGAAGCAAACACAATTGACTACAATAAAAAGAGCTTCCAAGAGTTTACTGGAGCCTCCTTAGTCACAAGTGCTATTTCTTCTTAGCCGGTGAGAGGGGTTGGTAATGGGTGTCGCTGTCTAGCTCAGAAAATGAATCAACTGCATTTTTTCCTTTGGAAAGTTGCACTCTCAAGAGGGCTTTTGGGTATATAGGAGTAAGCTGGCTGTTTATAACCATATTCTAGCATCAGAATATCATAATATTGGGAGGAGCAGGAGATATGACCTCAGGAGAGAAGAAAAAATAGCCATTGCATGGTAGCAATTCACCATTAGGGAGGCATCCACTAATCCTTGGAGGGACTTTTATGGGGTTGTAGAGTTCACAGAATTGTAAAGAGGAGGAAGTCAGAAAATGGACTTGTGACTATTATTTTCACTATATGTTTTAGTTGCTCTTCTTGTTGCTGAGACAAAATACCCAACACAGAGAGTTAAAGGAGGAAAGGCTAATTTAGCTCACAGTCTGTAGAGATTTCAGTCCATAATCAGCTGGTTGGAGGGCAAGGTGGCTTGTCAGAAGAGAATAGTTCCTAGAGGGCAAAATGCAGCGAGGCAAGCAAGGGAAGGAAGGGAAAAACCACTTTCTGTTCCTTATATTGCATGCAGGCTACTTGCCCTGCAGCAGGTACAGCAATTACACCCTTAATCCCAGCACTGGACCACGAATCAATCACAAAATCTAGATTTAGCCACCTCTGGAAAACCCATCTCCCATGACCACATGAAGCCTTGGGAGAACATCTAGACGCAAACTGTAACACTATGTTTTCAGTTATGGAAGCAGCAACTCTGAGTATCATGATAAAGAGTTTTGACATAAACAGTATCACAAATGCTAGAAATTCTTGCTACTGCTATCAGGAAAGATGAAAAAGTGGAAGACATGAAGATTTGACAGGAAGACTACTGTCAGTCTTCATAAACAACATAATTGTCTGTGTAAAAGACTGAAGAAATTTAAAACACAAAATAAACAAGTAAAAAACCCCCAGAATCTAGATGTAAGTTTAACAACATCCTAGGTTACAATGTGAACATATGAAAATTATATTTCTGTATATTAACAATGAACTGCTGAACAGCAAGTAACAAATATTTACATTAGATTTGTGAGAAAAGGCAGATTAAAGAAACTCAGTAAGATCTAAATGCATGGAAAGATATTGTGTCCATAGATTAAAAAACTCAACATAAAAATATATCAGTAGGATTCCTGGTAGACACAGACAGCTCATTTTAATTCTCACATGGAAAGACAAGTAAGGTAAAACAAAGTTGAAAGCAAAGAGGAAAATGCAAAAAATTTCACTTCTGTGTTTTCAGGATTTACTATAAAGCTATAATAATCAAGTGTAGTGATAATACATAAATTAGGAAAATGGAATAAAGACCCCAGATATAAACCATACAAATATTGCCAATTGATTTTTCTCAGTTTTATTATTGACTGACACATGCTAACTATACATAATTATGGGGTTAATATGACATTTCAATGCATACATACTGAGTCAATTGATTTTTGCCAAAAATGCAAGGTAACATAATAGAGGAAAGATGGACTTTCCAATAAATTTAATTAGAATAACTGCTTCCAACAAAGAAAAGCCCAGGTCCTGATGAGTCCACATCTGAATTCTACAAGAAATTTAGAGAAGATTTAATTCTTCTTAAACTCTTTAATCAAAGTGAAAGAGAAGGAATTCTCCCTAATTCAATCCTGGAGACAAGTATTACCCTGATACCAAAACCAGGGAAAGACCCAACCAAAAAATAGAACTAGGGGCGAATCTCCCTAATGAACATAAATGCAAAAATTTCCCATAAAATATTAGCAAACAGAATGCAGCAAATCATGTAGAAGATTATACATCATGACCAAGTGGGATTCATCCCAGGAACGCAAGGATAGTTCAATATATCAATTAATGTAATACACGATGTCAATAGAACCATGACAAAAATCACATGATCATTTCAAGAGATACAGAAAAAGCTTTTGATAAACTCCAACACTCACTCATGATAAAAACCCTGCAGAAAATAGGAACAGATCAACTTAACTTCACTCTGATAAAAGCCATCTATGACAAATCAACAGCCAACATCATACTCAATGGACAAAAACTGAAAGCTTTCACTTTAAAATCAGGAAAAAGACAAGAGTATTCACTGTCACCTCTCCTATTCAATATAGTTCTGGAAATATAAGCCAGAGTGATTAGACAAGAGAGAGAAATAAAAGGAATAAGGATAGGAAACTAAGAAGTGAAATTATCACTATTCACAGATGACATGATACTCTACATATAAAACCCCAAAAACTCCACCAAAAGGCTTGTAGATTTAATAGCCAAATTCAGTAGCATAGCCAAATACAAAGTCAACACTTAGAAATGAACAGCATTCCTATATACAAACAACACACAGAGAGAAATTAGGGAAATCACACCTTTCAAAATAGCATATACAAAGTGAAATACTTGGAATCAATCTAACAAAGGAAGTAAAAAATCTATACAGTGAAAAATTACGGTACTCTAAAAGAAGAGATCAAAGAAGATTTCAGAAAATGCAAAGATATTCCTTGCTCACAGATAGGAAGAACCAACATTGTGACAGTGGCCATACTCCCAAAATTGATGTACAAGTTCACAATCCCAATTAAAGTACCATTAGTATATCTCACAGATCTAGAGAAAATATTTCTACAATTCATCTGGAATCAAAAGAGACCTAGAATAGCAAAAGTAATCTGGGCAACAAAGGAAAGGCAGGAGGCATCACAGTCCCTGCCTTAAAATTATAGTACAAATCTGCTGTGATACAATCAGCATGGTATCGGCAAAAAACAGCCTAAGGATGAGTGGAATAGACGAGAAGATGCAGACACAACTGAAAACATACTCAAGTCACCTTATCTTTGACAAAGAGGCCAAACATGTTCAATGTACGAAAGACAGCTTCTTTAGTAAATGGTGCTGGAAATACTGGCTTTATACATGCCAAAGAATAAAACTAGACCCTTGAACTAAACTAAAGTGAAAATGGATCAAAGGTCTAAATATTAAAAGAGGAACACTAAATACACTGGAAGAGAAATTAAGTAAAAATATATATACTAAATATACAGGAAGAGAAATTAAGTAAAAATCTTGACATAGGGGTAGGCAGAGAGTTCATGAACAAAAACCAACCTGCATGGGGAAATACTTCAAAGAATGAACAAATGAGATCTCATCTCAATGAAAAGTTTTTGTACATCAAAAGAAATCGCCAACAGGGTAAAAAGAAAACCCGGGAATTGGGAAAATATTTCAGCCAACTGTCCATCATACAAAGGACGTCCATCCAGAACATACAAAGAATTTTTAAAAATCATGCTCCCAGATTCAAAGACCTAATTCAAAATTAGGCATCTGGGATAAATACACTCTTCTCAGATGAAGAAATACAAATGGCAAATAAATATATCAAAAATGGTCAACATCACTGGTCATTTGAGAGATGCAAATTAAAACATCACTGAGATTCTATCTCATCCAAGAAAGAATGGCTGTCACCAAGAAATCAACCAATAACGAATGCTTGAGGGGCTCTAGGGGAAAATGTACCCTTCTTCACTGCTGGTGGGCATGTAGACTGGAGAAACCACTTTGGAAATCAGTGTGGAGATTCCTCAAAAAACTGGAATTAGAGGTCCCACTTAATCCAGCTATT
Source organism: Dinomys branickii (assembly GCA_004027595.1). NCBI lineage: Eukaryota > Metazoa > Chordata > Mammalia > Rodentia > Dinomyidae > Dinomys > Dinomys branickii. The sequence continues at coordinate 108,639 of PVLD010002551.1, read as the reverse complement.
CCCCTTCTGGATATTTTCCCAGAAAAACTGAAAACATCATACCACAGTGATATATGTGCACCCATGTTTATAGCAGCACAATTTGCCATAACTAAATCTTGGAAACAATCCAAATGCCCATCAAGGGAGGAATGGATAAAAAAAGATGTGGTAGTTTTATACAGTGGAGTATTACTCAGATATAAAAAAGATAATCTTGAGGCTTTTATAGGTAAATGGACGCAACTAGAGACCATACGCATAAATGAAATAAATCAGGCCCATATGTGTACACATCATATTACCTCCCTAGTGTAAGAACCTGAAAGAGTAAATAAAACCCAAATATTACAAGAGATATTGTGAAAGGGATAGAAACTTCTCAAAGGGAAGGAACAACAGGGGCAAGGGAAAGGAGAAAAGAAAGAAGGGAAAAATATGTGTACATACAAGGATAGCTAGGATAACTGACTGCTGATGTCTATTTGTTTATTGAAAGGAAGAGTGAATGCTTAAATTTTTTATTCTTGATCAATTATGCATGCTTATATCTGGTAATTTTGACAACTAATTTGAAGACAACAATATGCAATATAACAACCATTGTTGAATTCCTACCATCTTGTTTAGTGAAGAAGCTCTGTATCATTTCTAGTGGTTTTTTGAATTACTTTTTATTCTCTTTCATTGTTTGATCAATCTTGCATTCTTACATCTGGTAATCTGAGCAACTTCTTTGAAGATGACAATATGTAATATAACAACCGTTGTTAATTCCTGTTATCTTGTTTTGAAATCCTGTATCACTTTTTTTGTTTTTGTGTTGTTTTACTTTTGTTGTTATTTTGTTATTGTTTTGTCCCTTTAAGATAAAAAAGAATAAAAACTTCCAATACAATTCCACACTCACATCTTATCCTTTTTATAATTTTTCCTCAAAATGATTCTAATATAAATATAAACTCATAAACATAGTATAAAATATTGGTGAGGAGGGGTTAGGCAAAGAGGTCTTTAATATGATAATAAAAATAGGGTGCAAAAGAGAACAAAAGAGTAAATTGGACTTTATCAAAAATGTCAGATTTCTCTGTGATAGAAACTGTAAAGAGAATGAAGAAATAACCTGGGATTAAAATATTTGAAAATAATTTATCTGCAAAGGACTTACACTCAAACAATATTAAAACTTATGACTGTCAATAGGAAGAAAACAACCCAGTTAAAAATGGGCAAACTACTTGAGCAGACAGTTCATCAAAGAGGACATTTGAAAGTCATTAAACACCTGAACGGATGATTACCTTCACTAGGTATTAGGGAAATGCCAAATAAACTCATGATACCAATGTACTCCCATTAAAATGGAGAAAGTAAAAAAAAAGACACAATTATTGGAAACCAGCTGGAACTCATACATTACTGCTTAGAATGCAAAATCATATTATTACTATGCAAAACTTTTTATCAGGTTTTTATAAAATATACACTGTAATCATATGATTCAGAAATCCCATTCCTTGGTATTTACTGTAAAGATATGAAAGGTGCTATTCACATAAATGCTTGTACTCTACTATTAGAGTAGCCAAACCTAGAAACAACCTAAATGTCCTTCAATAAGTAAGCAGATGATTGAAGATAATGTGGTAAATGGAATGAACAATTCATAGATAAAACAACTTGGATGAATCTTAGTCATTTCAAGCATGAAACTGTACATGCTGCATGTTTCCATTTATATGATGTTCTCCAAAAGACAAAACTGTAGTAAAGGAGAACTCTTGGATGGTTGCTGGGGTTTGAGGGTTGGCAGCGTATGACTACAAGGGATAATATGAGGGTGTTTTGCTGGGCAACAACTGTTTTGTATCCTGATTGTAGAGGATGTCCAAATGATTTTCAGTCACCTGGATTATGTTTACATTTATCAACATTGTCAATATAGGGAAAGTGCTTTCAACTTGAGAAGAAAGCTGTTATTGTTGTTTATTTCATTATCTTATACAGTTACAATTGCTCAAATTTTTCTTATGATCTTTCTCAGTGTTATTGCAAAGTGTGCTCTTGCTCCCTACAGCATGATTGACAAAAATATTAACTTGGGATAGGTGTATAACTCAAGGGTAGAGCACTTGTCCAGCATGTGTGAGGCCCTGGATTTGATCCCCAGCACAACAAAACAAACAACCATAAAAAGACAAAGCACACCCCACATGTCACTCAGGAATAGCCTTTCTTGCTCTGTTCAAAGAGCCTCTCTGCTTAGCTTGTGAGTATTCTGAGTCCTCAGAGCAGAGGTGACCTTCTTGCATCGGTGCTTGCTGCAGAGTTACAGGAAATATAAACAAGGTTTCAACGACTTATTAACTAAAAGGATAATTTTCCCGTTTGAGTCTGAAACGTAGTCCCTTGTGGGGAACAGAATCATCAATGTGCATTCCAGTGTGCCAGTACTAAGCATTCCTTCCTTAATCCATGCCACGCTTGCATCATTCTTGTTTCCCAGTTTTATGTCCAACATCCTTAAGGCTACAAGAGCAAGTATCCAGTTTTTTTTTCTTCTAAACGAGAAAGCCATGGGGTTTAGGTTTGTTCTCTGCTACCTTCAGTCTGGGTTTCTACTGCCTTCTAATATAGTCAAAGACCTCTGCCTTAGCTAAGGACAGAATTCTTGTACCTAAATCTCAGCCTACGTTACTTACTTAATTCCATGTCTCCTCCTTGGATTACTTTGTACATTGTACATTATACTCTTTGATGGACATAAACAATGCTTCTGAGAAAATGAGAGCGCGTAAGGCCTAGTGCAGCTTTTGCAAACCTGTTGAGGGAGTGCCAGTTATAATTTAAAAGAATCTTGTTGGCCTTTTCTTTCTAAGCTCTTCCCTCCCTTCCTTTTCCATTTCTTGCTTTCTGTTCCTCTCTCTCCTTTTTAACCTTCCTTTATAAAAATGCATCAAAATGAATATTTCTATAAATAAAAGTGTTTTTGAGAAATAAGTGTTGATATACTTTTAACAGCTAGTCTAGCTTCAGGAGTCCTTTCCTCAGTAAGACGAGTATTTAGGTATATCTAATCTTTCCATATGTGGTTGGTCCTGGTGCTTTGGAGGAAGATTAGAAATTGTAGGAGGTGGAGAACTCTGCTTTTCTAAAGCTTCTAAAATCTCAAATACAGACTTTACCAAGGATATCTTGCTCCCAAATCAATGCCAGTTTGTATAGTGTAAAAAATGAAGGGTAACCCAAGCTTGAAAAATGCCCATGTTGCTTGGCAGAGCAGCAGCATGTTCGTGCTTTTGGGGATGCATGCCTTAAAGAGCAATCCATTTTGCACACCTCCAGCCCCATATCTGTAACTTCTTATTCTGGTACAGAGAAGATTGGCAACTATGTCCTATGAACAGTGTATGTTATCTTGTTCTCAAGGAATTCATGAGGCTCTATCTTCTTTCAAGGCTAAGTTATTAATTGCTTTGACTTCTTGCTATACGCTCACTTGCTCCCTCCTGCCACATTTCCAAAGACCACTACCCTTTAGCCAAATGTATAAAACTAGAATCTTTACTTCGTTCTGGTGCTCTCAGCCAACTTGGAAATCATAGGGTCTAGCTGAGCCAATGTGCATCTAAAATCCAATAAATCCTCTCTCCCCATGGGTCTCATTGATCTCTTGGATTCTGCAACATTGAAAGTAGAGAAAGTCTATTTGCTCAGTTTAATAGCCATGGCCATGATCATGACATGAATCGTGTTCTATGCCCAGAGAACAATTTGGAAGCAGTTCCTGAAGGAGGGTGAAGTGTGTTTCCATCCTTGCTAGGTGGCCTTGTGGAGTCCACACATATGGTGGGAGGACTCAGTTCTCTCTTTCTACTTAATGCTTCAAAGCTCAGTTGGACGCTAAAACCATTTTCTGAAGATGTTACTATTGACTAGTACATTATTTATAATCAGAAAGGATGTAACATAAGTTATAACCAAAAAGGATGTAACAAACTTAGAGCCCTATTGAATACAGAAATGTTTTGAAGTATATACTTCCCCAGATTCTTACTGAACAGATAGTTTTTATAAACACTCCAAATATTATGTATTATTGAGTACATATTCCTATTGTTTTTGCTTTTAAAATGAAAGCCCATTCTTAACTGTGAAAGTTTTGCCTACTATTGTAAAAGTATGCACAATGCCAAAATGTAGGAAGAAATTTAAAAATACAGAAAACTATATTCCAGGTTTTCATCAATAGATTGCATTTAAAAAGCCATCCTTGATTAGGCATGGGTAAGGATCATAGAGGTACTGGAGACAGGAGAGGAGGAACTAACAAGAACTACCCATTAAAAATTTCCCCAATTACAAAGCCACATGTTCAGAAAGGGGAAAGAAATAGTTTGGGGTGTATGGGTATATAAATAGGAGGTCCTGTAGGGAGAAGTTCTGGAAATGGACAGAAGTAGATAAATCTAGACAGCAAATCTGATTAGCACACAACAAGGATGAGCTGGTGAAGACAGAGCTCTTCTCTTTGGGAACGTTCTTAGGCCTGATGTACCCACGAATGCCCCTGTGTTGCGTGACTGTGTCTGCTCAGCAACAGTTTGAGCAGTTTTGGACTAAACTTGCCAATTCGTTTTTGTTAAAGTCTATTGAAATCCTTGTTAAATGCAGTGGAAAAGTTCAAAATGGGTTTTTCTGTGTGTCTACACATGTTGGTATGCATATGTATGTGTGCATATGTATATGTATTTTATATGGATGAGCCAATTAATAGTAATATAGACAGGAGACTTTGATCCTAATTAGGGAAATGGCAAGAGTTCACAGTTTGTCAGCTTCAGGCTGGTGCATAGGATTGAGAAAGGCTCTAGGCCCAGTCGAGTCTCAGGCATTTCTGCTTGGAGTTGTTCTTGAGTCCAGAGAGAGCCCACAGCTTCCTTTTCTGCTAAGCACTGAATCTGTGTGCAAAACCATCAATATAGGGTGTTTGATTGCAACCCACAAAGGTCAAGAAGCTGCAAAAAGTATGCTTACTTGGAATAGCAAGTAGGGTTGGTTGTTTTGCTTGACTATTTGTTTGTTTAGCTTCTTTTTATTCTTTACTTCTCGTAACGAAGCCTTGGCTGCTAAATCACAAGAAGCATAGTCACATCTATAACCTAGATTTCATCAGTTCCAGAGTCTCTGTTCTGCTTGCTGACTAGTGAGATCATATTGAGTTTCCTCAGCAGGTTGAGAAGAGCAGCAGTGGCTTAGAGCCCAGAATGAATCCTGAGTCCTTGCGTGAATGCCTCGTCCTTTGTTTGTGACAGATCCAGTGAAGATTAGTTCTGTAACTTTACACGAATGGCTTCTTGCCTGCTAGCTGCCCCTAGACAATAGAGTTTGAGCACATCAAATCACCATAATAAGCAACATTGGCAATATTTTCCCTGGACAAATAGCTGCTTTCTTACTAAGCTTGCCTTTTGGGGTAAGTGGTTAAAGGCCTATTTGTCTTGAGTCATTAAGTTACTAGATGAAGAGTTCTGCTCAATATTTTTTGCTGATATAGACAGTTATAAATTAACGTAAATGAAGGAGGCTGTTTTCATCTGGAACCCTCAGTGTTTTGTATTGTTGATGCTTATCAAACAAAATAAAGCCTCTTCCTCCCCTTGGCAAACAGCTGGGTTTGTTTGTGAGGCACTCACAAGATCAAGTGTCCTTTCTTGGTTACTCTTAAGTCAGAGCTTTAAACTCAGGAGAAAGCAGACTTCATAGGACTGCCTGGGTTCAGAAAGAATTCTGATGGAGAAAGGCCAGTATTTAGCTGACTGTCTGTAGTGTGTGACCCTCTGCATAATCCCCTCAAAAACAAAAAGAATTTAATTAGGAAAGAACAAGGGCTGTAGAATGCCAGGGGAGGAGAGGCTCTTAAAAAGGGTATAGCCTGCCCACATTGCAGCCTTCCCAGGTCACCAGAATGGAAAATTGATTCAAGAAAAAGGCCATGCTATTCCCAGGGCCACTCTGTTACTGACCAGAGCACTGCTATAAAGATAGTACTGTGAAGGGACTCTGGGACTACTCCCATCCCCTCATCTGCACCTGCCAACTTCCCTGGCCTGTGTTCTAAAGCCTAGTACATAGATACAAAGAGAAAAATAACAAAGACCCCCTGAGAACTCTAAAATTCCAGGCCAGGATGCAGCCCCGTGTGTGCAATTTGCAATGACCTTTCTTCCCTTGGAGCTTGTTAATGTTCATACATATAGACTGTATCTCACACGTCCAATTTTAACAGAGTGAATTAGCGGAAGAACAGGCTCAGTAGATAGAACTGGTATGACTCAGAACTCTGTCAGTTATAGACAACTTTTCCCTGAAAGATCCCATGGAAGGCATGCTAGGCCAAGCACACGTTTAAAATCCTTAAACCCAACCAGGTCATCACCTGCACCATTTTCCTTTCTGCTCATGCCATGTTTCTTTCACCCAGCACGCGCCCACTCGTTCTAAGTATACTTTTGCCTTTGAACTTCCTTATACTTAGCTGCTTTCTCCTTACCCTTGCGCAGAACATTCAGTTCTTTGTTGCACACAAAAACCTGAACACCCATTCACCAGAACCCCACCACACACAGTAAGACCACTGGACTGCGTGTGGGCTCCAGCTGTCTGGGTAACTGGGCTTGTTTACCTCTCCTCAATCAAATGTGAGAACTGCTCGTGAAAATGGAAAAAATTAGTTTAATTTGGAAAACTGGGGAGGCAGCTAGTGCAGCTTTCCTTCAAAGGTGCAGCAGCACTCCAAAGTAAGGAAGGACTTAAACAAAAGTCAGGAGATAACCGGGTATGGACTTAGCTAAGTGTTGATGGAAAAGTTGGAAGTGTTGAATCCCCCAGATCCTCAGGCCTGGAGGTGGCAGTTTATATGCTCAGCACTAGGAAGCTTGGGGAAACAGTTCATCTCAGGGGAAAAAAAACATATGTATATGCGTGCCAAGTGTGGTGGTGCATGCCTATAATCCCACCCTTTAGGAGGCTGAGGCAGGAAGATCACTGCTAGTTCAAGACCAGCCTGGGCTACAAAGTGAGTTCAAGGCCAGCCTAAACTGCATAGTGAGACCCTGCCTCAAAAAGACAAAAAGAAAAAAAAAACTTTAAAAGATCCATTTATCCTTTCAGTTATAGTTTGACTAATCTGGGTGGGGGAAACAAGGGTCCACCCACCAGTTTTCTAAAGCAGGTGACCCCCCCTCCCATCCTTTATATATATATATATATATATATATGTGTGTGTATATGTATATATGTATATATATATGTGTATATATATATATATATATATATATATATGAGTTTAAGTTAATATAGTCTTCATAAAGAACCTGTTAAAAAGTAAAGTCTTTTTGAGAAAGAGTGAACTGGAGTGCCTTGTCCTTCCACTGAAGCAATTAAAGAGTTCCTCTACCTGGGGAATGATCAGTGAAAGCACAGCCAAAACCATAATGTAGAAGGAACTTCCATAATGTCTGTTGAAACTAGATGCATCCCAAACTTTAGAGACCAATGTTAAGAGAATGAATCAAACCCTGGGAGCTGTGGCCTATGGAGAACCTTCTTTGCTTGTCTGAGATCCTTTCCCCATTCTTGCAGCAGGTAGTAGTTTTGACCTACCCTCTCCTTTTGGATGTTTTCTTCCCTCTGGTATAAAAGCTTCCCTGTGTTTCTGTTTCTGATTTTTCTTCTCTGCAAATCAAGCCTTCCTAACGTGGGGTTAATTCTGTTCTAGAAGAGGGACAGTTAGCACCTAGCCTGATTGACATTGTCTGGCTTTAATGACTTTCATGGGATAAAATCCCTAAACCTTTGGATAAAGAACAATGAGGTAGCTGCACTGACCTTTTAAAAGTATTCAGTCACTGTCTAAGAACTCAGGGCTTTGCTTCACTCAGAATTTCCTTCCAAGGGGAATCCTGTGGCTGCAGATCAGGGCAGCCTGTCTACTTGGCACAGTCTGACCACAGCTTGAAAGACAGATGGCTGAGGTGGACGGAGCTAGAGAAGACAAGTAGCTGAACAGCCAGGAAGTTCCATGCAGGGAGTAAGAAGACAAATTTTAAAATCAAATGCCCTTGGCTCTCCAAGTCTAGGAAACCCAGAGCATGCTCAGCAAATACTGAAGAGAAAATACATCTTTGAAGTCTTTGGTGCATATGGACCTAGAAGTGTTAATTAACCAGAGAGCTATGGAGTTCATTCTAGCTATTCTGTCTACCGACATACCAATGACTTGCCATGCAAGGGAGGCTGATGGAGAAACCAAGAATGCCTCCAATTAGAATCACGTGATTGTTGTTTAGCCTTTCTGTATAAATGCCCTCCCCCCCCACCACCACCACCACTTGTTTTTAGCTGAGGCTGCAAGCCTTTGCGAGATTGGACAGGCCATCTGTTTGGGGAGGTTCTCATTATTATTTAATGATGAGAATGAAATGGCTCACTTTGGCAAAATCCGGAAGTTTATGTAATTCAACTGACAATTTCAGGAAGTGGCCACCTGAGGACCCTAAAAGAAAACAATAAACAAGCCACATCGCAGTTCTTTCTCAGTGACTGTCTTTCAGGATGGCTTTTAGTATTTGGCAAAAAGGTGAAGCAAATGCAAAAGGGGGCAAAAGATAAAAGAAATGCAAAAGGGGGTCAGAGACTTTGACTCTTAAGAGGCAGGAGGATGTGGGGTACAGAGCAGCACTTGGAAACTCTATGTTGCTGTCATTTTCCAGGGGACTTAATTTCTGATGTGGCCTAATTAAAAAATCAGTTTCATTTCCCACATATCAAGTAAGAGAAAATAAATATCTCTGTACTGCTAATCTTTTGTCATGATCATGCTATACTGTAAACCAGGCCATGACAGAGTGACTTAAAATAACCATCTATGGGAGAAGAGTGTGACTTCATAGGACCTCCATTGTAGGCTGTGTATGTGGCTGGGTATGTTTTCATGTTCCAGCTAGGCCCAGCCTCTGTAGCTGAGTCTTGGTTGACTGTGCCAGGAGAGTCTCAGCATGGATGGCTGAAGTCACATCTCTTTATGAGGCCCTCACATGCTTCCTTTCAGCTGGCTCAAACATGTTCTTATAATACTGTAGAGAAACAAAGGGGTAAATAAAGAGATGTGTGAGGGCTTCTACAAATGTTTGCTTGTGTTGTTTGCTGCTGTCTCATTAGTTAAAATGATTGACTGGGTCCCACTGAGAGTCAGTATCAGAAGGCATTCCCAAACTCGTGATATAGAGAAGCCACTGACTATGGCCATTCGTGCAGTCCTTCTAAAACATCCTAGGACATGGAAGCAACCCAAATGCCCATCAACTGAGGAATGAATAAAAAATGTAGTATTTTTATATAATGGAATATTATTCAGCTATAAAGGAAAACTTGAAGCTTTTATAGGTAAATGGGTGCAACTAGAGACCATACACATAAGTGAAAGAAATCAGGCTCACATGTGTAAACACCTATAGTCTCTCTAGTGTAAGAACCTGAAAGAGTAAATAATATCTAAAAGGAACAATACATATTGTGGAAGGGAAACAAGCTGCTTAAAAGGATAGAACAACTGGGATGACAGAAAAGAGAAAAGAAAGAAAGAAGAAAAATGTGTATCTATGCATACACAAGATAGCAAAGATAATGGTACTACTAATTTTTATTGCTTTATTGAAAGGAACAGTTAATGTTTAATTGATCAATCTTACATGCCTATATGTATTTATCTGAGTAACCAATTTGAAGATAACAATATGTAATACAACAACCATTGTTAACTTCCCAGCCCCTTGCTTGAAATTATGTATTGCTTTTATTATTTTTATGTTGTTTTGTTTATGTGTTTGTGTTTGTTAGTATGTTTTCATTCTTTTACTTTTAAAATAAATAAATGAAACACCCTGGGAAAATTCAGTTTGGTCAGTGGTTTTACTCCCAAATTCCTGCTAGCTTTAGGATACTGATGATATCTAGATGAATTACACCAGAGGAAATCTGATCTCTACAGCCCTGAACATTGAGAAGCTGGTTTTCCCAAGAGAGCCTGGGTTCTTGCCAACTCTTTCTTCCTGATCTGACTCTAATTGGCTTTTAGTCCTAACACCAGTCTCTGACTAATAAAGCAGCCAGATACAGTCGGAGCTCAAATCTAGAGTCCCTTCTCTCATGGTGCATCTTCCATGTCCTTTCATGTTGTGTTTGCAGGAGAAGATGAGTATGCATAGAAGCCTAGAGAAGGAGGGAACAGTAAATGGATACTGGATAGTAAGGACAGGAACCCCTTTAAGTTCTCTAGAGAATTGATACGTTTGTAGTATAGATTTCAGAGAAGGAGAGAACTGAGAGATCAGGCCTTCACTGGTGGTGATCTCTACACCTAGTGTCGCCATAACATTCGGGGAATCTCATGTTACAAATTTTTGGGATTGACTGCTTTTAAGCTAAATAATATACAAATAATATATAATAGCAAATAACCCAAATAATAGCATTTAGCCCAAATAATATACAATGGCGAAGCTGAGTATCCTCAACAAGGTATGACATTAACAGACTGGATACATTTATGTTTCTCCACAATGTCAAAATTTGTTGAATAACAATAATTTCGTAAGTTTGTTATAGCAATTTTCATTCACCTGAGGTGAAGCAACCAAGTAGCATTCGGGGAACAGGAAGGAGCCAGACTATTATGCTGGTGGGCCCAGAGGGGTTCAGCATTCTAAAGTCTGAGCCCCAAACATGGGGTTTGGAGGACTTATCTGGGGCCTCTTGGTGGTAAAGGGAAGCAAGCTAAGGTACAGAAACAGAACAAGGCAGTTACTCAAAGTGACAGTTTTATAACTCTGTATAGTGAGACAGCAGGATTCAGAGAAATTGTTTGTTTATCACACCAAGGCATAGCTGGTATAGGAAAGTGTAGCTGGTACAGGAAAGGGAGGAACAGAGGGTATAGTGTGGAAACCTCTAGGTTGAAAAGTTTAGTTTCCTCAACAAGCTGTGTCAATTTCATCAGCCTTGTCTGGCCAAGTACTCAAAGATTTCATTTAATAACTGTGAGTGGGTCAGGGAATCATAGTTTTCTCACTCTAATCTTAACTACTAATATCTATAGTACCCAAGTAACACATCATACTCCGCAATGACTAAGAAAAGGTTAATCTAGAAGCAAAGCCAAGGACCCACTGAGGTGAAAAATCATCACAGGGGGCCTGAGAAGATTACATATTAGGCAGAATTTATTGCAATGAGGGGTTTGATGAGTGCACAGAGCTACTTCAAAGCCCAGGTACTGCAGGGAGACAGTTCCATTTGGCCACGCCAAGTAAGAGAGATGCAGCTGAAGTAGTGGGTGGGGAGAGGGTGAGGGTATTTGGAGTTTTTCACCCATCAACCTTATGACACAGTCACCCAGTGGTCAATAGGCCAGTGTGTGTCAGCACCACACCCAGTATTGAGTGCACCTTCTTTCATGTGATCCGAGTAAGGGGGTTGCATCATTTTCAGTCTGGTGTGTCCAATAAGCTTGTGGGTCAGGTTTTCTCTTATGTAATTTGGATATGTCATGTACTCATATGACCCTAATTTGATTTGATAGGTTTATAGTTGGTAAGTTTTTATTAACATGGTTCATTTGTCTGTCCGTTTATTCCTTATAATTGTGCTGTGCAGCTAGGAGTTTTCTTTCAATAGGTCTGGTGTGTCCAGCATCTGGTAGTTGTCTACTTACACAGGCAAGTTACCAGGTTCTTCTGTCTCAACATTTGCACCCCAGATGGAGCAAACTCCATCTGTAAGGTGGAGTCACTCCAGGCAAGGCATGCCCTGAATGGTGTTCTATACAACAGGGAGTGACTCACAGCAGGGGACACCCTGCTTTACACACTGGAGAAAACCATCTGGGTCCACAAAATTAAGGAAGAGAGTTGATTATGTAATCTGACTTCGTATCCCTCCTTCCCTTACTCTTAAGGCGCCTTCATGCTTGGTACTCTCTTCACAGGGACAGCTCTTGACCTTTCCCATTTCTCTCTGCCAGCCTGGATACCGAGTTGGCTCTGTCTTATTGCCCTAACTTGTTACTGTACTCACCTTCCAGCAAGTGCAGAGTGCCTTCTGTCTGTTCACCGTCATCTGCCCTCCCTTTCTACTCCTCTCTTTCGAGGCATAGATTTCACTTTTATATTTTCTACTTTTTTCTTTTTTTCTCAGAAAAATTGCCTCTTGGCTGTTTTCTCCCATAAGGAAGGTGAGAGAGTTATAGAATAGCTACATTCTTTGATGAAGTCCCAAGATAAGAGGTTAGAGGTAAGAGGTAAAAGCAGGAAATTGTATTTGAATAACGCTATTGAGATTTATTTATTCTATTCCTTTTTGCTTTATGGAAAAGGAGCCTGAAATGCAGCAGGGAAAGGCTTCTATACATAGCTACATATCAATTTGTTATGGACTCTAACTCAAGTCTCCTGGCTCCAAGCTCTGAGCTGGGAATGAATGTCATTATCCATTATCATGATGATAGTGTCGTTTTACTTCAAAAATGACATGCAGAGGTAATAAAGTTGTCCTGGCATGAAATGTTCACACAAAAGATAGAACCACTGCTTCAAGAAGGGTTACATCCAGTGGTCTCTGAGATCATTTCTGATGCTGAGATTCATATATTTGGAGTCTTAACTCTTTACTTTATAGATAAGACAGCCAAGAGAAGTTAATACAATGCCCCATACCTTGTTGGCCTTAGAGCTGGAATATACAGTCAGTCTTCCATCCTTGGGCAGTGTTCTGCATTTTCTGTTTTATGGGTGCCTCATCTAGATAGTAACTACTGTCTTGACTGTTTCTCATGTAGACTAGCTTCTCATTTCTTGAATCTAAGTGGTACAGAAGAGGGAAAAAGTTCTTACATATGTCATTTACATTTTCTGGAATCTTTTAATTTGATCTAGGGTCAAAGAACTCATTTTTAAAAATGTGCTGTAAAGTTGCCCGGAAACATTAAACCCTAGTGTTGGGATCATTTTAACAAATTGATTTGTTTTTCATTTTTTTTCTTTTGTTCTTTCTTAATTCCCTTTGAACAGACACCAAGAGTAAAGCAATTTTTTAAAGGATCAAATCTCTTGCATTCCTTTCTCAGATGATGGCTGTTTATCTCTAATGGTCCCATTTCTCCTCTTTAAATCAGTGCTATTAAATTGTCACACAAAATAGACTTCATAGTAAAGGAGATCAAGTTGATACTCCTGGAGGCCTGTGGACACAACTCAAGCGTTTCCTGGTTATCTTGAAATTTCTTTGAGGATTTTAACCTAAGAGGAAATAGAAATTTTACATTTTCATCTCTAACCTATGTGTGTTTCTTAGTTTTTTTCTTAATTAAATGTCATAAATTGTATTGTGGGCAGAATAGATGTGCTGTCAACTTCTAGTGGGAAGGAATGTAGAATTATTAAACAGTAAAAACGTGAAAATTTAAACTGAACCAGGCGAGTATAATCTCAGCCTCTCAGGAGGCTGAGACAGGAGGATCACAAGTTAAAGATAATTTAGTGAGGCCTTGTCTTGTTTTTTTCTAAAAATGTTTGGAATGCAGTGGTAGAGTGCCTTTGGGTCACACACCAGTGCTGCAAATACATAAATAAATACAAAAATAGATAAATACAAATACTTCAAACATAAATAAATACAAATACTTCAATTGGATAGGTGCTCTGAAGGAGCATTACAGTATTTAATGAGTGAGTCAAGGGCTGAGGATGTCATGCAGAGTTCTGGCCTGAAAATGCTATCTTGGCCTTAGTATATACAGAGTGGATGAAGAAACGGTAGGAAAAATTAAGGAAGCTAGTTCAGCAGCTAATAAATATGTTTAGGCAAAGCCATTCACACTAGAATGTTAGGTGTAGAGATAGATACATGGGCCAATTAAACATGTATTGGGGAATAAATTTAATATACATTGATGATGGATTGAAATTAAAAACTAAAGAATGGTTTATAGTTTCTGGTTTACATAACTGGTTGAATTACAAGCCATTCACTGCTATAGGGACCAGGATGAAGAGACCAGGTTGGGTGATGAGGATCTTCTAATGGGAAGCTCTTAGGAGCCTGAAGTAAAGGTACCAGGTAGGGAGTCAGATACACAGACCACTATTTTATAAGAGGAGATGGAACTAGAGCATAAATTTGAAGGTTATTGACATAGATGAGATGGGGAGATTACCCGAGGAGAAGATAGAGCGGAAGAGAAGGGGGCTCAGAAGGGAGACATGAGGACTATAGCAGTGCAATTTGTCACAGCCAAATCTTGGAAACAACGCAAATGCCCATCAACTGAGGAATGGATAAAATGATGAAGTATTGTTATACAATGCAGTATTACTTGACTAGAAAGATAAATTAGAGGCTTTTACAGGTAGATGGATGCAACTAGAGACCATACTCATTAGTGAAATAAATCAGATTCACCTGTGTAAACATCATATTTCCTCCCTACTATAAGAACCTTGAAAGAGCAAATAAAATCTGAAAGGTACAATAGATATTATGAAAGGGAAAAAAAACTGCTCAAATGGGAAGGAGCCACTGGGATGAAGGAGGGCACAGGAAAAGAAGGAAGAGGGGAAAATATGTATATATAGAGACACAGGAGAGCTAGGATACTTGTACTACTAATATCTGTTGTTTTATTGAAAGGAACCATTAATATGTAATTGTTTGATCAATCCCGCACGCCTGTATCTGGTTATATGTGCAACCATTTTGAAGATGGCATTGTATAGTATAACAACCATTGTTAATATCCCATCTCCATGTTTTGAAATTCCATATCATTTTTATTGGTGTCTATACTGTTTTGTTTATGTATTTATTTTTGTTATGTTGGATGCTTTTTAATGAAAAAACAAAATTTGTATGTGTATATAAGGATAGCTGGAATAGATGTATTGCTGATGTCTGTAGTTTATTGAGAGGAACAGTCAATGCTTACAATTTTCTTATTTTCTTGACCAATTTTACACACTTGAATTTGGTAATTAGAATGACTGACCTGAAATCAATATGCAGTACAAGAACCATTGTTGAACTCCTACCATTTTGTATGGTGGAGCTCTGCATCATTTCCAACGGTTTCTTTAAAATTATTTTTTATTGTTTTTTACTTATTACTGTCTTTGATTGTTTGAGCAATCTTACATTCTTATGTCTAATGGACTGAGCAACTTAGTTGAAGATAACAGTATGTAATTTAGCAGCCATTGTAAATTTCTGTCATTTTGTCTCAAGGTCATGTATCATTTTTTTGGTTTTGATTTTGTGTTCATTGTTGTTTTGTCAGTTTTTTAATTTTTAAAATAAAAAACCCAAATATTTAATAGTCATACAGATGGGAATGTTTCCAAAGGAGTCTCAGAGGCAGTCAGAAACTCAGAGATAATTCACAACACCAGATGTAAGGAAAACATAGTGAGAAAACTGCAGTAAGGAGTAGTCAGTTGTGAAGGATATTGTTCTATGGCCACGGAAAATAGAGACGGAAAAAAATAGAACTTAGTGGCACCTATGCAATGGTGACCACATCAAAAGCTATATTTTGGAGTATTGTGTGTGCATGCCCAACTGGGGGTGTCTGGGAAATTCAAATGAAATTCTGCAAATATAAGCAATATGTTTGAGAAGCTTGACTGTAAAGGGCAGGTGGGTGATAGCGTGGTAGCTGTGAGACCATTTCCCAGCTTGTCTTAAGCTCGCATTTTTACCTCTTAGTTCAGAAAATTCTTTGCTTTCTCAGCCCACACTCTTGGGTCCTAAGGATGTGTGTGTATTAATTTTTTATTCTTTCTCTGACCCTCAGTGGTCCCAAAGTTCCAGGTGACTCCCTATCATGGCCCCTCACTTATGGCTCCTTGCCCCTTGGCCTGGTTACTGAAACATCTGCCAGGCCTTCTGGGGCAGTAGGGCTGTCCTTATTGCCCTTTATAAGCAAATATGAGGGTGATCTGTCCTGGTACTGGGTAGACAGGCTTTATTAAAAGAAGAATAAATTATGTGCGTGTGCCTTGAGTGAAGAAAAGGGATGGTGATGTCAGAGTTAGGTTAGCTTAATCCCAAACCCAACTTTGGTCTGTTGCTAATGAGTTGATTTCATTACTGTCTACACTTTACAGCTGGAATATGTTGGAAATCATAGTTCTGATGGAAGATAGCATGTACTGAGTGATTCCTGTGCACCAGGTACCATGCTAAGTACTTATCATTTGATATTCACAATACTAAGTTATATGCTCTTATTATCATCTATATTTTATATAAAAACATCTAAACGACCTAGGGATGTTAGCCATGTGCTTGAGGTCCTACAGAACTAAATGTGGGGCCCACAAATCCATTTGCTTAACTCTTGGAAATGTACTTGACCCCATTGTGTTGGGCCTGCTTTCATATCCTCTCCTCTGAGAGCATTTGGATGGACCATTTTCCTGAGAACTGAAGAACTGTAAATGGTTACATTCCTGTGTCCAACCATAAAATAAAACGAGCACTGCTGAGATTTCTGGTTTATCCTATGTTCAGCTAGACAGAGGAAGCAAACTTTAGTGGAAAATGTGTTATGTTCAGGAACAGAAGATCTGTTTTTTACCCGGACACTAACACTTGCTAGTGGATGACCCTGAAAAATTCAATTCAACTTTCTGAACTGATGTTAACCACTGGCTAATTAAACGTAAGATTCAACGCGTGCCGAAGATATTCAAGATATTTGCCACTACCTTACTCATCCCCCAAATCCCATGTAAGGCATTGTTTCCATTTGCAGCTGAGGAAATGGTTCACTTTGAGGAAACTGCCTGGTACACTTATTTGCATATAAATCCCCACCTGTGTGTGGTGTTAGTTCTTTCCTGACTAGAGAATCCCCCATCTCTCCCTCTTCCTGTCACCATCTGAGAGATTATCTAGTCTCCAAGTCCCTTCTCCCAGGCCAACCCCTTCCTTCATCCTAATCAATAGGATAACAGCTGAGGACCTCCTCTGTGCAAGACTCTGTAGGACTTCAAGTGGGAGGTTGTCAGCATCTTTGGAAGCTGACTTCATGGAAAGCTGCCAAGGGCTTGGTAGAGTTTCTATCTTTGCAAGGAACTCATGTCCCTTCTGCTAATTCCAGGTCATCTCAGTGTGGCCTGTGGTTTTACTTGCATTTCTGCTAGGGCTCCTATAGAAGAGAATTGGGGAGAATCCTTAGTGCACACTGGTGCTTTCTGCACAGAAAAGGTTCCATACCGCTCCAAGGGCTGAGAGTCTCTAGTGCTCACCCAGGGCATCCAGCTGGGTGATTGGCTCCATTCTACAGGCAGAATGAACCTGATGAGCATGGTTATAAAAAGTTAACAGCAAATGTACTCATTAAAAACTCAGTACCAAGCAAACCTGACTTCCCAGTGGTAAGAAAACAGGAGGTGATTTTTTTATTGTTACTATATTGCAGTATTGACCTGGAAAAGCACTGTCATGACCACAGGCAACCATCACCCTTGAAAAAGTCTATTTGCTTTTAGATATTCCTGTGTTGAGTTTTCTTCCTTTTTCCCCCCAGGCTGAGTGTTGGGATCAGAGAGCTTTCTGGCTCATGGTGGAGTGGGGGCCTTGAGGGCTCACACTCTGGGCGGGAGGCCCACACATGGTGGTAGCTTTGCTATTCAGCAGCTGCGGGTCTCCAGCAGCTTCTACACTTTTCTGCACTCATTCTATTAACAACTGATATTGCTTCCTGAGTCCTTCCTAGGATCCTGCAAAACTAACATCAGGGATAAATATGTTTCATCTTCTCTCACATTTTTTATTCTATAAATTCCCTTTGACAGCACATCTTACCTAAAACCCTAAGGCAATTTTTAAGATTTCTTGGTAAGATTAGAATATGTGCCTAGTTTGTGTCTGTATTCTTGTGCAGATGGCATTGACTTACTTTGAAAAATTTTGGAAGGGCTTTCTATATAATTACTAAGAATATGAAAGTTCACATTAGTGCCAACTACAATATTAGCCTTTTAAAGTAATGCAATATTAGGTAAAAATAACCTCAAAGTAACGATGAGGGTGAAGTGCTAAGTTGATTTTTTTATCTAGTCCAACTGTTCTAGGCATGTACAAATTAATAAGAATCATAATCAAAGATGATATCAGCATTCAAAAGTAACTATCATATCCTCCCATGTACCTCTTGCAGCAGAAGTAATGGTTTGCTGCTAAAGACTTTGTGTGTAGTCATCCAGAAATTCTTCCAGCTCAGAGGTGGGCACTGTAATCTACTTCCAAAAGCACTTTCAGGTATGCTTACAAGTGGCTTTCCTTTTGTTTTAAACTGTTGTTGTTGCTTTTAGTGTAACTTTAATATATGTATACATTAACCTTAATTTAGCAGCTTCTTTCCCTTACCTCCCATTTCTTCTTTTCCTTACTTGTTTGTTCATCTCTTCTTCCTCTCTTTCCCTCAATTATTTCCTTCATAGTGTGACAACTTTTGTTTTCAATTAGTTCTATAGTACACAAATGTCTTCAAAAACTGATGGTAGATTCTGCTAAAAGTTGTTCATTCTGTGTGTGTGGATCTCTGCCTGTACTTGATGTTGTTTTTCCAGTATTTTCCACCACTACACATCATTTTATTTTTTATCAGTGACACACAGAATGTTTTACATACTGACCAAGCTACAACTTGGGATTCTACCCTGATGTTGACATAATTCCTTTCGGTTACCATTATTTCTGTTCTTCAGCACATGTTTCCTGACTTATTTCTTGATGCAGAGATATATGGAAGCTCCTCCATGTTCCTTCCACTGTTCTCCCAGTGCTTTACTTTTTTGAACATATTTTTCTTTTAATCTTCTCCCTTCAATCTACGGACACAGACTGAATAGGACAGCTTAGGCCACTGTGAATGAAGTCATAGAGCATTCATGGACAATTGGTTGAAACTCTTCACATTGTTAGAAGCATACCTGGTATTCTGAAAAAATGTATGCTGATCTGTGGAATCTTGCACAGTCTCCATACCATCCATCTGCTGTCCTTTCGGAGCATTTTTGTGGCCTTGTCATATACACATTTGAAGTTTATTCAATGGACAGGAAAAAACTTGTCAATGGGAAACTTCCCCAGGTCCCTCTGGCAAATGTTCAAACTTTGAACAAAGATCTTGGTCACTCCTGCTGGAAAAAAGTATATTATAATTGATAAGAATTGTGCCCTTCCTAGTCTTCTCCCCTTTTGTTCTAGTAAAGTAACTGTACCATACATTTTCAGATTTAAAAACTCTGGAATTTGGCAGGAAACCATTGTCTTGTACTCCCCTAGAAGTCATTCCAACTTTTCCAGAAATCTTGTCCCAGTCTAACATCATTACTCAAATAATCCAGCCCAGAAAATGCTCATCTGTATTCAGCTTCAGCAGTACCGTCCTTGACTTTCCTTTCTTGATGCAGTTTTGCAGGTGCTTCCTATCAACTTGCCCATTTCAATTTTCTGTGATGCCACATGTGATATTTTCTTATGTTTGCTACTTTACAACAGTTTTTAGCTAAAATGAGTAATGATGATTCTACAAGAGCAGAACATGTTCTGCCTTATTTAAATTAACTTCACCGCTGGGACAGTTAGCTCTTTCTGTGTAACAGACCATCTTTGAAATTCAGTGACTTAGTACAACAACAAACCACTTATACATTTGCTAGTGATTCTGTGGGTCAGCACTTTGGGGGAGGCTCTGCTGAGACAGTTTATCTCTGCTCAGTGTAGCATCATTTGTCTTCTCTCATGCATTTGCAGTCAGCTAATAGAAAATGGTCCTGCCCCACATGTCTGGAAGCTGGCCCGCTGTCAGCAAGGGTAATGTAGATAATTGTGCACTCAAGTTCCCTATTCATCTGGCAGACTAGCTTAGACTCCACTGAGGTGATGGTCGCTCACTTTCCAAGAGTAGCATGAAAAACCCACTGATCTATCCCTTTTCAAGGACCTGCTTCCATCACACTTGCTAATATCCTCATTAGCAAATCAAGTCATGTGATCAGGCCCAGCTTAAAGGGATAAAGAAACACAGTCTTGATGGGAAAAACTTCAAAGCCACATTATAAGGGAGCTACAGGACAAAGAGCGAATACGAAGATAGTAAGAATTTATGACTATTTCTGCAATTTATGTTAAGCATCAAGCACAGCCTCCAGGGCACAGTACGTAAGTGATAAATATTTGTTAAATGAGAGGAAGAAATGAGGAAAGAAAGAAAAAGAAAAAGAAGAGAGGAGAGGAGAGGGAAAGAGCTGACTGGGTAGAATTGTAGATTCGTAATACAATTGTCTTTCTCAAAACTCAGTATTATGCTTCTTAGTTCATGGGTTCTGTCCTAAAAGAGTTTATGCTTTCAAGCAGTGTAAAGCTCCACAGAGACTGAAAACAGCAGAACTCACCCTCTGGGTGCACTGGTGAGAGTTCCTACACCCCCAGTGGTGGGTATCTTTCAATTAGATGCTGTATATGTGAACTGAGGGCCGCAGACCTACCAACACAGACCTACCACCTGATAAATAAAAATGACAGTGGGAAGAAGCCATCCTCATAAGCAAAATAAATCAGACCCGCATGTGTAGACAGCACGTTGTCTCCCTAGTGTAAGAACCTAAAAAAGTAAATGAAACCCAAAAGGTACAATGGATATTCTGAAAGGAAAAGAAGTTGCTCAAAGGGAAGAAACAACTGGAATGAGGGAAAGGAAAAAAGAAGGAAGGGAAAATATATATGGATATACAAAGATATCTGGGATAAATGCACTGCTGATGCCTATTGGTTTACTGAAAGGAACAGTTAATGTTTAAATTTTCCTTTTTCTGACAAATTTTGCATGATTATATCTGCTAGAAAGAAGGACTGCATTGGGTGCTGGACTCCAGATGATGTGTGTTATGGCTATTTTGCTCACGTCCAGAAGAAAATATTTGTGTTACTTGAGTATCCATAGCTAAACAAAACATAGTTTGCCTGAGTATCACTTTCTAGATTTGGATTCACAAAAATGTTTGAGGCTTCCTTGTATTATATTTTTTAAATTACCGCTTTTTATGTTGGGTAAGTCTTGCTTGTGCCAGGATTTAATACAGAGTGAAGACAAGAACTCCCTAGCTGATAATTTTTGGTTGCAGCCATTAAATATTGTATTTGTTTTTTAAATTAAGAACTACATCTCTCTGAAGTCCTTGGCAAGGTTGATAAATCAATCAATCTGGGATTCGTTGAGAGGCTCCCGTGTACCAAGAGGTGAACATCACCTAGTTGGTGTGGATGGCTCATGTTAACACTACCTGACTTACAATGGGTAGGGGGTAGGCATGACCACCCCCATTTCATTCACTAAACTGTGAAGGAGATAATTTCTAATGTGTGATAACTATTGATATTTTCATATTCAACTAGTATTTTAACTGTATTAGAGGAATCAAAATACTTTAGCAATTTGATATCCAGTATCTTTAGTATAAAGACACACATGAGCACACACACACACAGACTTCTTTAAAAGTTGGAAAGTCTATGTCAGTTGTTTTTAATCTTTGAATGTAAATTTCCATTCTACTTCCCACGCAGAATTTTATTCTAATGTAATGCTTTTTATGCATGAAACTATTTGACAGAAAGCTCTATTATGCTTTTCTGCATCAAAATATTATGCATAAATTGATATGTAGCTTTTTATTGCCTGTGAGCCTAGGGCTATAGCATTAGCTCTCTTCTGTTAGTTATCATTAATATTATTACCTTGTACAGTAATCAAAAGAAGAAATATGTAGAAAAATGTTTACTAAGTAAAACTAAAATTTTATGGTAACCATATTCTTAATGAGATGACTAGGCTCTTATTCCAATTAGGTTATGTACTTTTGAGTGGATATTGCTTCAGGATTCAACATCAATTCATATTCTGTCTGATTTTTATCTTTAAAATGTTAAGAACTATAAACTGTATTCAAGATTTGTTCCAGCAGTGGCACTTAACTCTTGGAATTATTTCTAAGCAACATGCAAAAAAATCATAGTGATTTATCATAAAAAAATATTGTTAATGATCTGTTTATTGACAGCTGAGACAGAGCTGCCCTTCACTGTTATTGAAAACCAACTAAAAACTGCCTGTGATGCCAGAAGATTGATTTCTAAGTCATTAGTTGTTCGGTTTCCTAATGTCAATGTTAAGACTTCAAAATGGGCCTCTATTCCCAGGAGATTTCTACACCCTGGGGATGTTCATCTTGTTAAGAATTATCAGGATGGCAGATGAAATGCTTTTCTTTTATCAGGTAGGAACCAGACAAGCCACCACCATCTCAGCCACGCAAAATGGATTCCCACACCCGCCTGAACATTGTGTGGATAAACTGACTCTTAAACAAAAACACTCAGATTTGTAGCCTGTGCTTAAAAAGACAATATTCTAGTGATACAAACAGGACCTCCCTGATTGTCTGAATTGAAGAAAACTGCTCCTTTCACTCTTCTGAACAGCATGAGCTGAACCGAGGAAGCCTCTCTTCTGTGCCAAGTGAGCCCAAGGCTAGCCTGAACTACATAGTGAGACCGTGTCTCAAAAAACGCCAAAAAAAGAGAAAGTCTTCATTTGTGCCAACTGCAGTCTTGTTGCTCTCTGTATATGGGCCTCTCTAAGTGTCCATGTCAATCTCAGCATTTTTTAGTCAAGAAAGAATTTGAATATGATTACTTCTAACTCTGAGTGTGCATTTTACAGACAAGAGAACTGCATTCAATAAAACATAGGTAATCCTCTCAAAATGATGTAGGGAAAAATATAACTCCCAACCTGCTAGATGTCACATACTCTGAGTTTGTGTTCCCTGAAGTTGAAGAATGAATTCTGAGGAACAACAGAGGTTAAGAGTAGGAAAATTTACTGGAGAATAGGATTAGCTCCTGAGAGACATGAGGGGTTGAGTGTGGGTATGGTTTGTGTCTAGATGTCCCTCCAAAGCCTCATGCAGTCAGGGGAGGGGCTTCTAGAGTTTGTGATTCATCCATGGTCCACTGCTGGGATTATGGACGTGAGTGCTACACCTGCCTTGGGGCGGGGAGTTGGCATGCAGTGTAAGGGAGGGAAAGAAACGCTCTCCCCACTGGCGCTCCTCCATTTTTTCCTGTTCCTTTACTGTGTTCTGCAACCATGAACTGTTGCCCTCTGCCATGTGCCACCCACCCTTGGAGCCAGCGGAGTGTGGACTGAAACCTCCACAAACTGTGAGCTAAACAGACCTTTCCTTCCTTAATTTTGGGTGTTGGGTATTTTGTCCCAACAACTAGAGAAACATAACCATGATGAGTGGGTTGCCAACAAGCCCACCTCTCTAGGAAAGTTTTCTAGAACAAAATCATGCGGTGGGTACAATGTAAGTCAAAACTATAATCAACAAATAAGAATATAAGTATAGTTGCTTCGCTAATATTGGTCCAATAGTAGCAAGGGCATATAGATGACATCATTAACCTTGTTCAATTATCTATAGTCTTAGTCTTTAGTCTTAGTTGTTTTAAGCTTACTTTTAGTAGTCTTAGTCTTAGTGGGTGGTAGAAGATGACCCATCCTAATGAGATATTAGTTTATTTACATGAGAAATCTCAAAACGGTGGTACCAATAATCTCAAACTTCTGCTTATCCCCTAGGGAAGTGTGTAATCTGACCATTGTGACTTTAATCTTCAGAAGTTCCTCCAGCCACAGTTCCAATGTGTTCTCATCTTCTGCATTGATACCCTCAAGGGGTATCAGAAGTTATACACCCTGTATAACTGCCTATAATATTTCTACCTAATTTAGCTATCTATAATAAAATACTGTAACTGGTTATTTAGTAGAAGATTTGAGCCTGGAAGCTAGGTCTTCTGCTTACATAGTTATGTCTAATACTCAGGTTAATGGTTTCTAAAATTCTACAATCTCAGAGATAGAAGGGGCCATGTGGAAATTTTAGTTCAGTCTCTACTAAGATAACAGTCTTTCAGATAACAGTCTTGCAGTCTTGAGCATCTAGTTTCTACAGAGGTGATTTTTTTAAAGCAGTATGAAACATTTGCTGCTTATTTATATTGACCAGAAACGTTCTGTATTGATTTTACTAAGCTATTTCTGATCTGCTTTCTGAGGACTTCAGAATCCCTATTTTTGCTGCATGGACAGACTTTAATTACTGAATAATTTTAATCATAATTGCAGCCATTTTTTTATCTCAGTATGTAACAAACCAATGGTGTCATAGCAACATTGGTTTACGCTGGTATCCACAGACTGAAAATCCTGGGTTAGCCAATGGTGGTTGTCTGATATTGCTTACAGAGGCATTATGATACTCTTGGCATTATGATACTCTTAGACTCATACTTATTTGAGTCTATCATCTAAGATAAAGCATTCACCTCCCTTCAAGTCCTCTTTCACTTCCCATACTCAAATTCAGCTTTATTTTACTATAAACTCATTAAGATATTGTGATCTTTGTTTAAGGATGAGCATGTAGATTAAACGAATAAAATTAGAGGCCATAAATGTGCTTACATATTGATGTTCATTTGATTTAGGGTATAGATGCAAGTATGATTCATGTAAACAAAGGCACAAGGACCCTAACTCCATGTAATGCTCTTAAAGTGTACTGGAAACATAGATGCAATAACTAATGCTATAAAATTCTTGTAAGGAAATACTAGAGTAAACAACATTGAGTTAGGTAATAGTTTCTTAGACACAACACCAAAAGCAGAAGCAACACAAGAAAGTAGATAAATTGACTATCAAATCTAAAAACTTTTGGGCTTTAAATGATGTCGTCTAGAAAGTAAAAGACAATATATATACCATAGGATTGGTGGACCTGACAAAGAATTTTTTTCCAGAACATATAGAGAACTTATGAGAGATACACATAACCTAATTTTAAAATGGATGAAAGATTTTAGTAGACATTTATTCAAAGATACAGACACATAAAAAGTTAACATCATTTGTTGTTAGGAAAATGCAAATCCAGACCACAATAAGATATCAATTTTTTTTTTAGGTTTTTGAGACAGGGTCTCACCATGTCGGTCAGGCAGGCCTTGAACTCACTCTGTGATGAGGATATGGAGAAATTGAAACCTTTATACACTGCTGGTGGAAATGTAAAATGGTATCGCTGCTTTAGAGAACATTTGACCCAGCAATTCTACTCTAGATAAATAAGATCAGATGCACAGTAAATTTTTGTATTAAATATGTGTTCATAGTAAAATGATTCATAGTAATTCCAAATTGGAAACAGCTAAATTTCCATTAACTAATAAATTAATAAACAACATATGGAATACTCAATACTCATATAATGGAATATTATTTAGCAATAAAAAGTACTGATAATTTCTAGAACATGGACAATCTTTAAAATATTATGCTAAGTGAAAGAAGTCAGTCACAAAAGACCATATGCTGTATGATTACATTTACATGAAATTTTCAAAACAAATCTATGAAGATAGAAAGTCTATATAGGTATAAATCTATATAAATCTATATAGACAGTGGTTCATAGGCTTCAGCAAAGTTGCACAGGGTATGAAGGAAGAGGAATGACTCTTATGGGTGCAGAATTTCTTCCTCAGGTGCTAAAAATATTCTAAAACCCAACACTATTGTTACAGGAATTTTCGATTTACCAGTACCATGGGAAACATGAGTAGCACTCCAGAGGAGTGGAAAGAAACAAGCTTTCTTAGGCTGGCCAAAAGAAGTCAGGAACTCTAAATTCTGAGCCCCAAGCAAGGGATCTACAGGCCTCTTATATGGCTGCTTGAAGGGAAAAGGAAAGCAAGCTAAAGTATAGAAATAGAGTAAAGGCTCTTGTTCAAAGTGATAGTTTTATAACTTTGAACATCTGCTTAGCCATGGTTGGCTATGGAGTAAGATAACCGGCTGCAATGAAGCTATTTCCTTATCACATCAGGGTGTTGCAGGTATGAAAAAAGGAGAGGGATGCAGCAAGGTACAGAAAGTGCTGCAATCTTGTGGTTAAAAAGAGGAACAAAGTAAGAATGAAATACCATCTGATGGGCAGAGCTCAGGATTGAGGCCTTGGAGTGAGAAGGGGGTCTCAAGAGGTCTAAGTTTCTATCTCACTATGATTATTATATAATTCTGTAAATATGATAAAAGGTACAAAATTGTACATGCTAAGTATGCAAATTATATACTACGTAAATTATATCTCAATAAAACTGTTTAGAAGAAAGTTAAAAGACAATAAAATAACATTTTCAAAAGACACAATAAAAGGTGTAGCAGTTAGTAGCTCCTGGCTCATTGAGGATCCTGATTTGAAAATCCTAGGTAAAAGACATGCACTTATAACAGCCTGCAGGTTGATGTCTCTATCATGGCACTGTTTCTGGAGAACTCTATGAGATGCTCATTGGCATGACAGACTAGGAAGTACATGTGTGATTGCTTTTAAAAGGAGATACAGGAGTCTGAAAGTCAATTCTCTTGAATTTTACTGCAGTGCTTGTCATAAGCATAACTTTGGAACAGTACTTCCAAAGAAGTTCAAGTAAAGTTTTACACTAGCACCATTTTATGTATACACAGTCCCTTGACTAAAAATCAAGCAGGGATTTTGATGGCTGCAGATTGGGAAATGCTCCTGACCTGCTGCTTGTAAGGTTGGTTAAATTGTACTAGATTGTATTTGGTCTCATTTAGGGCTTAAATGTCAAGAATCAATTGTAGAATGTGAGCTACTGATATGCATGGAGCTTCTAGTGACGAGGATGTATGGGAATAGTCTAAGAATTACTGATTAAACGGTGCCTAACACCCATGAAAATCAAGAGCAGTCTTTGAGCATGACAATTTACATTTCCATGATACTTTTATAAGTTTCAGCTTAGTTTGTCATTTAGTCTGCCTATTTTCACTGGAAATTGAGGACATCCAAAATTTTGTCCTTAAAAATTTCCTCAAAAATCTCTTAATTACTGCTCCAGCAAAATTGGTGCCTCTATCACAAAATAAATATGTGATTATTTACTAAATGGGAAACAAACACAAGTTTCTTTGCTATTGTCAGAGTAGCTGATTTGCAGAGAAAAGCTCTTAGCTAAACAGAAAATAGACACTGATGAGAACATATTTATAATCATATACAGTGGATGTTAAAAACCATGTTGCCTCAAAAATTATATCAAAGTCATTTGTCACTGCAAAAGTACTGTCATATCCAGAGTTAACTAGATAGCCCTGGTAAGTGCTGAAATTTCATCAACTGTACAGAATCAGCTTCTGGGAAAGGATTAGATTTGAGCAAGCTAGAATAGCTTGTGATTGCATATCTGGTGTGATAAATTACTGATTGAGTTCCTAAATAGAATTCTTCACAACCAGTAACAAATTCTGGTTTTATAAATGGGTTTCAAGGAGTTCAAACAAGGTAAGGAAAACTTATGAGTAACAGAGTATAGTCATAGGGTTCTCTCTCCTCTGGGAGTAAAGGGATGGAGTTTAGAGTATGAAAATGATAGAAAGAAATATGGACGAGCAATAAAAAGTTTGTAATAAGTCCTTCTAGAAGCAGAAAAGGCCCCAGGTACTTTTCAGATGATCTGAGAGATCCAGAGGCTAAGTAGAGACCCTGAGTTACCCGAAATCTCTGATAAGTCTGTGGCTGATGCTGCAACACAAAATGCGGATAGAAGCCTTTTTCTATGAGGCAAACTGAGAGGCTATCAGCAAATGCAGGTGTTTGTCATCTGTTGTATTGTTGTGTTAGAACCCCAAAGTTTGCTGGGTGTGGTGGGGCATGGCTGTAATCCCAGCACTCAGGAGGCTGAGGCGGAAGGATTGCCATGAATTTGAGGCCAGCCTGGGATACATAGTGCGTTCAAGGATAACTTGATTACACAGTGAGACCCTGTCTAAAAACAACAACAACAACAAAGAACCCCAAAGTCTGTCTTGATGGAACAAACAGAAACTTTGACGCTGATGACAAGGCTAGAGCGAGAGGAAAGTAACTTCTCAGTGAGACTTTCAGGGCGAGGACGTGCACAGCCTCCAATGAATCATTCAGACAGGAAGCCGGTTCAGAAAACTTGCGGATGAAATTTCCACTGTGTTTAATACAAACAATGTAAATGTTTAATTTTTTAAAAAAGTATTACAGTCATAGGCACATTGCATTAATCTCCCTCAAAATACTCCCCTTCCTTTCAAGCACACTTATCCTGTTTTCCTTTTCATTTTCTGAAGCATTTCTGGAAGTTCTCTTTCTTTAGTGTCATCAGTTTTACTGTCGTGGCTGCCTTGATGTCCTGAAGGGATGCAAGATATTTACACTGATAGTCATTCTGACTTCAGGAAAGAACCGAAGTCTCACACTGCCAGATACAGTGAATTAAATGGACGAGGGCACGCTGTAATGTTTTTATGAGTCCGCCTTCTGGATAACGCTTGGTAGCAGCATTGACCGTATTTATCACATCTCATGAAGACATTCAGGAAAACTCCAGAACCGTTTCAGCATATGGTAAGAACAGTGGGACAAGTGTGCTCCAAAGGGTGTTATGAGGGACGCTAATGGTCTCACGCCTTTTTTGATGGTAAATTTTTAAAATTTAAATGCTCACCCTATGTTTTGATCATTCCTTGTTTATAACATCAAAGAATCTTTCAATTTGTGTGCTGATGATTGATTGGCTCTGGAATCTTACAAATATCTTCTAATCGTTGAGTCTTTCCATTTTGCAGTGTGTCATGGCCTCACCTAGTGTATGTGACTATGACAAAATTGAATGTAATCATTTAAGACTTGAGTCCTTCTTATGTAATGCTTTCAGCAAATACAATTAATTCTGCAAGACTCTTGATTTGTACAATGTTTCAGATCATATTATTTAAAAGAAGAATACTGAATGATTTGGATATTTCTAAAGCTATGATGAACTAATTTTGAAAATAAGACAGTATTTTGTAAACTGTCGGGACAAGCTTCTGATAGCTTATTGATTTCCCCAGGTAAATGGAAAAGGACACTTGGAGTTTGCATGGAAGCATATACTAAAGAGGCAGATCAAACTCTCCAGTGAGAAGTAAACAGCTGCCCTGGGATTGACAATATGATGGCATTAAGATTTGAGGTTGTAGGAAAGCAAAAGGCACCATCTTGTTAGTGACACATACTTCATAAAAAGGAGTAATGTCACTGGGCTGAGTCTGAGGGTCCCCTGAAATATGCAACTTACCCCACTCTTGTAGAATAAGTTTGCAGGTTCACTGACTTCCTACTGTGTAAAAAGAATTTTCAGAGTATGTCCATCACAGCATGGGAAGGGTTTATTAGAGATTTCAGGATTGACTCAAGAGTGGAGTGTAGGCACTCAGAGCAAAGAGATGCATTGTGCTCCAGAGAATCACCCATCTTCAAGATGGGTGACCAAGGATGTGCTTTCCCAGTATCTATCACGTTACAATGAAAACTATGTGTTTCAAGTTGTCCACCAATACTGCTGTTTCCTTGGAGCTGGAGGAAGCGCAAATTACAGGTAAAAGGGCAGGTCCAGAGCTAGGATCTGAATTCACAGGTTTATTGTTTTTAAGATTATTTTTTTTAAAAGTAAGTTTGCTGGAAGGGAAAAAGGCTCGAGTAATTTTGTGTCTTGAAGCTGCAGTTAAGTAGAATTTTAAAATCTTGATTTCTTTGTCTCCTTTCTACCTCGGGTTTATTTCTTCCATCCTTCCTCATAACCAAGTTCATTTGTCTTTCTGACAGACAGGACATGAGAATACAAAAGTGGATATATAGGATGATAAGACCAATCTGAAGATCTGAATTATGATGGGCAGCAGTCCATCAGTAGCCTCCTTTTCTCAGTGGAGGTGTGGACAGTTTTGGTAAAAGCATGGCTGAATTATTTCAGACCGGAAGGACTCAGACTCTAGGCATGTCTCACACGTGGCCTATTGGACCTTATGACATAGAGGCTTTCTGAAACAGATGTAAGGTGCTCTTTGTGGGCAATCAGTCTGTGTAACCATTAAATTATAGCCTGAGGACTATTCTCTTCCTGAATATTCCAGAAAGAGTTACTTATTCATATTTTATAGTGGTACCCCATTGAGAAAGTAGTTCTTATTGCAGTGTGATTCACTAGAGTGGCATCTTTAACCACTTAACAGTTTACCCCGAGTGTCACTCGGGCAGCCCATTTGTTTACATACTGTCTTGAGTGTCACTCTGGCAGGTATCATTTCAATCAGTCAATTCTTATACTGAATGAATTTGATAAAATTCATAAAAACAATCTGATAAAATTTTT
This sequence comes from Dinomys branickii, assembly GCA_004027595.1. Lineage (NCBI taxonomy): Eukaryota > Metazoa > Chordata > Mammalia > Rodentia > Dinomyidae > Dinomys > Dinomys branickii. The sequence goes on along the minus strand of PVLD010002551.1, from coordinate 78,207 downwards.
TTTATATTTTCTGTCATATTATCTTATAAAAATTAATTAAAATGAAATTCTTGGTTATTCTGTATAGAAATTATTGTACTGGGAAGCAACCAAGCACCCTGCCTGGCAAAACAGGCAAAGAAAGAGGACAGGATGAGACACAAGCAATCTAAGTGGTACCTGAGATATCAACTGTTGGAACAGTTTTGGTATTTTGACTAAAAGCTGATGAGAAAGTTAAAGGGTTCGTGGTGAAGAATATAGCAGCCTTGAGTCACCCAGAAATGGCAATTTGTGTTTCTGAGATCACACGGGAATTTCTCCTTTTTGTGTGGAAGGGCAGAGGTGAGAGGCTCCTCCTTCAGAAAGCTGTCATTCCATTGAAGTTTTCAGATTTTTGTCCTTTGTAATAATGCAGGGTAATTGCTCTCCTAATGTCTCTTTTCCTATAGTATTGAACAATGTCTTGCTCTATATCAGACACTGAGGCGTCTTAGTTATTGAACTTTATCTAATAGCTTAATCTGAAGAAATATTACTTCACTATGTAGTTTTCTTTCTTCTGAGTCAGAGTATGTTAAGTGGCTTCCTTTGGGTCCTTGTTCTGAGGCTATGCAGAAGGATGGGACAAGATAGCAAGCAGTGGGGAACCACCGAGTGTGTGGTTTATTAGAAAGAAAAGTACTCATTGATGGGAGGGACTCCGAAAGTCACGCACTGCAGATGTGTAAGTCCAGACACTTCTATACAGCCCTTGGTGCAGGGCAACGTGAGCGAATGCAGTGATGCAGTTGTCACTGTTTGTTGCGGAGGCTTTCACTAGTTTATTTAGGGACTTGTCCTTTGCACTCTAATTTTCCAAGGCTTACCTCCAGCTCACGTAGGTCTTGGACTTTAGTTCACTTAGTTCACTCGTTAGTTTTTTCAGGGCCTTGCCCTATCTGCTATGTGCCTTCTATCTCCTTGCCTCAGTATTATGAAAGTGTAGCAACCCCTATTAATTCAAGGGAGGAGGGAAGATTGCCATCTTATCTTGTTTGCTAATTAAATATGAAATCCTTGCTCTAAGAACATGGACAGTGATTGCAGATAGAGCAATCGGGAAACATTTTTCCCTTATCAAGATGATAGTAATTCCTTAATTTCCTTAACAAGATGATTATAATTCCTAATGATCTGTAAGCAGTTTCTGAAATCAGCTATTGACTTCTTCCTATTCTATTTCTAAGACTGAATTGTTGACCAATCAATTTTGTGAGAAAGACTTTAAGGATAGCTGCTAATCAGTCTATTATTAATATATTTTGCAGCTTCTCACCAAGTTTCAGTATCTCTACATCATACAAGGCAGTGAACAGTTGATAGAAATCAGAGTGTCCCATATAGTAGGATCTAGAAGAATTCTAAATTATTTATCAAACTGTCTTTGATCCAAGGGTTTGGAGAGCACTTCACTATTATGTGCAATTTTCATCTTGATCAATGTTAAGATGCATCAGGGCAGTAAAACTGGTCCTCACCTTCCTTCACCTACCTTCTTGAATGTTATAAGCATGTGTTTTCCAGTGGGAGTGGTGTGAAGAGTGAAGGGGTCTGATAAAGACTTGGGAGTAATGGGAAGGGCAGGCCAAACGCAAGCAGAGGGTTAATGTATACAGAATGACAGGAGGAAGGCAATCAGGAGTGGGGTCAGTAGAAAAATAAGTTTGAGTTTAGGCTTTTAGATTCTGTATAATTTTATTATTTTTATCTCAGGCATTCTTAATGGTCATATTTTAGAACTTTGCTGTCTTTTGCACTCCTATTTGTATGAATGGGAAAGGTACTCGTCAATTATTTGGAAACTTTGAGCCATTTGACTCCCAGGTATCATGAAATTAGGTTTTTGCATACACATCCCAAGTGCTCCATAGGGACCTATAGTTTAAATTGTCCTAAGAAAGATCCTAAAAGAGGTTAGAAATGAGCTGACACAGAGATTTGTTTGAAGAAAACAAATAAAACAGAGATAATTAGGCTCTGAAAATCCAACCTAACCTTTTCCAGGAAAGCCTTGAGTAGCGAGATAAATCAGGTCAAGGAGACTAAGCCAAAGAAGATAAAAAGGGAAAAGAGAAGTGAAGAGTCAGGTGGGACTTCAAAGGGAGCACAGTGCATGTTCATGTGGAGCAGGACTTTCCCAGCTGTGGAATTCCGGAGAGGAAAGGCACCAAGGGCTGAGTCGCAGAAACATCAGTCCTGATCTGATTGATGGCACCAAAAACCTGAAGGCAAACCAACCAGAACATGCGTACTTTTGTTCAAACTGGCCGAGCATGAAAAGGCTCCACAAAAGCATTGTAACTTAAGAAAAGAGCACACAGATTTTCCAGAGCTTTAGCAAGAGGGATCAGCAAAGTGTAACCTTTTTTGGTTGAAAAATGGTTCCCAGAAGACATGTAAATAATTCATGTATATTGTCCTTGGGCAATTGAAGTTCATCGGATGAGTTGGGATGTCATGATTAGGGGCTAAAGTTAACTGCAGGAGAGAGCAGGGAGAAGCACGTATGAGGAACAAGGACCGCAGAGAAATTCTCCAAACTTTAGGGTCTCTTACACAGCAAACACAGACACTCTCTCATAAGGGCTAAAAATTCTGTAATGTGGTGATTCAACTCCACAGTTCAAGATTGGACCATATGATATCTTAGACCAAAACTGTACTTAACTATTTGTTGTAGAGGAAAGCATAGTCACTGCCATTTACTTGGGCTTTTCTTTTTGTGGTTCTCTAAATGATACCAGCATGAGTTCATTATTCTCCATGAGTCTTCAGTCCCCAAAGAACTCCAAAGTCATCTTTGCCACAGAATTCGGGGCATCCTACGCCACTTGAGATTGAAGACCTTTCTAATGCGGCAGCATAATATAATTGACCGTGGCAGACACCTCTGGTGCCCCAGGTCCACCTATGGGTCTACCACTGATTCAAGCTGCTGCTATGGTTAAGTTTCCTGAGGACTAATTTTCACCTCATGATGACTGTGTTTCATCTCAAGCACAAGATATTCATGTCTTCTCTGTCTTCATCTATCTGTCCCTCTCTCTGTTTTCTTCCACCCTCTCACCCTCCCTTACTCTCTCCCTCTTCTCTTCCCTCCCTGTCTCCACTTCCACCTCCTTCCTTTCCTTTCTTTCTCTTCTCTCTCTCTCTTCCCTCTCTCTAAGAGAAGAAATCAGTGCTCCTAGGGACAAACTTCAATCACTGGATGGTTGGAGCATATAAACAAGTGCCCTGGCCTCCTGTCATTCAGATCTAAGTTTCTGTGTGGTTTCTTAGCAGCACATGAATTGGGGGAAAGGACGTTTCTGTACCTTACAGGTGCCATTTAGAGCATGTACCCTTAGATTGCTCGTCCTCTCTAAACTCACTGACTCAGCTTCTGCTGGGATGAGGGTGGGGAATCCAAACTAAGGTGCCAGCCTCACTTAATAAATATGCGTTCAGTAGTCATCAAACATGTATCGAGTATGTATTAAGAAACAGGTATACTACTAATTGCTATTCACTCATTGGAAGGAAAGGTTTATGCTTCTATTGTTGGATACATTTTTCATGCCTGTATCTTGCAATATGAGCTCCTACTTTGAAGATAACAATACACAGTGAACTAACATTGTTACTCTCCTACTATCTTGAAATTTTATACCATTGTTTTTATTGTTTATTTTCCTTTTCTTTAAAATAATAAAAAAAAAACCAGATACAGACCTAAATGTTACAGATTAGGCAATGAACAAAACAGAAAATGTAGACACATCCCTTATTTAACTATAAGGGGAAACATTTACCTCCTCATATTAAAAATAGAAATTAGACTGCCTCTTTTTTTCTATCTGCATTCTATAGGTGTTTTAAAATTATATTAAATTTTATTAGAATAACTAGAGTAATACATGCGGGCTATTAAAATTTATAAAACATATAGCACAGAAAGGAAAAGAAAAGAAAAGTAACTAGCTGCCCCAATGCAGAGGCATCCATAATTATTATGTTAGTTTAATATCTTTCCTGGCATTTAAAACACATTCTAGCGTTAAAATAGTGTATATTTAAATACTAATTTAAATAGTATATTTAAATACTAATTTAAATATAGCATCCAGTGCTAATTCCCTACTATCTTCTCTATAATTTTGTATTTCTTGTATTGTTTTTGTGTTATTCCGGTTTATATGTCTCCATTCATTTGTCTTTAAAATTAAAAAATATAATTTAATATCATTTAAATCCCCACATATTAAAATCAACCAAGTACCACTTTGCCTTTTGTCTCTTTCAAAGTTTTCATGCTTATTTTAATATATTTTCTCTTTCATCCCAACCTTATAATTATGTTGATAATTCAAAATAATCATATAGGGATTTTGATGCATAACTACTAAAATCTATAAATTATTTTGGTATATTTGACACAACAGTATTCAGTCTTTTTATCAAGGAACTAAAGTACGATTTTCCTTGTATTCAGTCACCTTTCTATGTCCTGTAGAAAAGATTTATAGTTTTTATATGGATGCTAGGTATGATTTATTTTGTTTATCTCCAGATATTTTATATTTTTACTGAGAACTTTCTATGTAATATTTTAAAGTTGGTTAGAAAAGACAATAGCTTTTATGTCTGGATATTTTTTAACGAGGCTCTCTTACTAATTCTAGTAATTTTTCAGTTTGCCTCTTAGTCTTCCAATTAGGTGATAGAAGCATAAGGAAACGAGGCTCCAAATCTCTTCAGACTGTAAAGGCTTCTTCCTTCTTGTCTATGCCCGTGTAGTAGGCGAATCTCACTGGGCAGAATCTAGGACAGGCTACACTTATTATCAAACACAGCAATAATGGGAATAGTCTGTTTTCTTTTGTGTGTTATATTTACCAGATTTTAGTGATCACGGTTAGGCTAGTTTATAAAAAAACACATTGGAAGTTTTACAAATCTGTTTTTATGGGAGAGTAAAAACAATGTGGATGTTTTCTACTGCTTAAAAGATTCATATGTAAAATTCATTTAACCTCATGGGGGTTGTTTTGACATTACAGGAAAAAGGTGATTATTGTCCAATTCTTACTTTCTACTTCTTGAGTCAGTTTTGATCATCTGTATCTTTCAAAACGTTATCAGTTTAATTCAAGGGCTTTAATGACATTTAAAAATGTTTTTAATTTTTTCTGCTGTGTAACTCCTTTTCATTTCTAGATGATAGTATAAGCCAGCCAACAACCCACGGTCACCCCCTCTCCTCTGCCTAAAATGAATATGCTTTTCCTAGATATACAATTATCTCATAGAACCATCTCTTTGCTGTATTAATATTTCTTGTTTATCTGTTTTCTAATTCATTGATTTCTGCTTTCATCTTTCCTCATCCTTTTCTCCTTGGATATATTTGGTTAATTTCCTAACTTCTTAAATTTAATGATAATTTCCTTTGTATTTATTCCTTAATCTTTAAAATGAAAGCATTTATGAAAATGTAATTTAATTTGAGTAGAGCTTTCACCACAGCTCGTAAATTTGATGTGTAGAATTTTTGTAATAGCTAATCTTTGAAAGTCTATAACTGCAGTGTTCATTTCCTCTATGATCTAAAGTTTATGTAGAATGATGTTTCAGTATTTCTAAGTTTCAAAATTGAAATGTTCATTATTACTAAAATTCCATTTTCATTGCTTTGTTTCCCTATCATCCATTTTAAGAACGTATTATTAGGAAGGTGGACTTGAAGTGCATCTTCTATGTCTCCAGTTATTCAACTTTTGAGAAATCATTGCTTCCTTTGAACTCCTCTCATACTTAACTGTTATTACTTGATGCCATACATTTGCTTTCTTTCTTTTTTTTTAAATGTCTATCACTGTTTCTCTAAATAGAGTAGTAATGTCAACTTGAAGTTGGTACTCACATTGTGTAATTCTTTGTGTGTCCCTGAAAACATTTAATAGATTATACAAATTAAGTGATCAATAATTATACCCATATTGCTTTTAACAGGCATGGATATCACAGTCCTTGCTACATTATTATGTAGCTATTCACAGCTATGTGAATAGCTGTTTGATTGAAATATAATTACAATATGTCTCCTTTATCCCATTTGGGCACCCTATCCAGATAAGGATCACAGGTATGAGAACTAATGTGATTGTTAATGATCACTTGTTGAGCACATCTGCATTCCAAGCACTGCTGTATGAACTTTATAAACCATGTGTCATTTCATAACCCTGCCAGTTGCTCCCTCAGGCAGGTGTGAAGTTAACCCCCTCTCGCAGATGAGGGAATTGGAGCTCAGGGTGCACACTCTACCTTGCCCGGGGCCTTTTAGCTAGCCAAGATGCAGCCTACATGTGGGCCCCGCAGGTTCTTTTCCATTCTGCGCCACGTCAGTGTCTGCTAGTTTATTCTTCCACTCACTTCCTCATTCTCTCTTTTATTTTGTACCAAATTTATACAATTAATACTTGCTGATTTATTTGCCAAGTACAGTACTAAATGGCAAGAAAAATAAATGCAAATAAAATATGGTCCCTGGAAAGCTTTTGGTAGCCTTCCAGAGACCACTGGGCCCTTTTCTTCTACCTACGCCAAATCTTACGCTGTTAGCAGGATGTGCTGATTGTATCTGGGCTTCCATGCTGCCCTTTGCTTCTCTTTCTTTGTTCCTGGGATGTTCAGGTGTTCGGCTCAGGGTTTGCCCAAACTGATCTGCATGCCAGCTGCAAAACCTGGAGTGTGTGAAGTCCCTGCATGCTCTTTGTTCATGCAGAAAGAACCCAGGGTTTTAATGGCATTTCTCTGCCCACTTTCAACTTTGTTTCCCTCAGGACAAAAACACAAGTTTAAAGCCAAACTCAACTACAACAATATTATTAATTCTTACAGGGAAAATTGATGTTGCTAACCAGAAATACGTGCCAGAATCTTGAAATGTACACAGAAATCATCCTTGGAGGCTGGGAACACAGACTTCAGAAAACCTTTTCACATAAAAGAAATAACCAGTGCCTTTGTTTGCAAAGACTGCTTGGTCATCTGGGCTCAGAGTCAACTTTCTCTCATGCTATGATCATTTTTTTCACAACTTGGCCCTGATGCACCCAGCTCACATCCACACAAATACCATAACACCACATGTCTGCCACCAGATGTTACCCACAGTGAGAAAACTGAACTAGAAAATTCAAGTCAATATGGCTCCCACTGGCACCTATGTCTCTGATTTGAAATCTCCCATTGGTTCTCAATTTTGCTAAAAGATTTCATCTGGTAACAGACTCTTGAACACTACTGTCATTTCCACTTCCCATCACTCTCGATCCCTCCACTCTCCTTGCTATTCCCTTTCTCTCTGGCTACCTTAAACTCCAGTAATGGAACCAATTGTCTCTCTGGGCTCTTGTCCTGGGGATAATGAAGGATGAAGTCGATGGGCAGCAGTGGAGAATTAAACGAGTATAGTTTATTAAAGAGAATGAAGAAAAGCTCTTGCTAGGTCCGAGGAAGCACCAAAGTTCAGGGGTGTTATGTGCACTCGAGCTATGTTGGTGGGCGTAAAAGTGAGACAGTGAAGCAGTGCAGTTGCCGCTTTTAGCTAGCCTTCTGATGTCAGGAGGACCTGCCTTTGCTTCTCCCTTCCCCCCAGCTTCCTGCAGCATCCCTAAGTGAGCTTCTTTCCTTTGTGTCCCAGTTTTCCCAAGGCTTATCTTGGTTTACTCAGATCCCATCCTAATAGTTTACTGCTTGTCTATCTCTTAGTCTTGATATTTATATGAACATCTATTTATAATCTTCCTCTCAACTGAGAATAAGGCAGGTACTTTTTCTTATTGGTGTATCCATAGCACTAAAACAATGTGCAGCACATAGTCAATTCTTGACATACGTTTGTTGAATGATGGAATGAATCATGATAAATCATCATAATCATCCTTATTGTTTTCATTTTATTTACAGCGTCAACTGTTTCCATCTCCAGCTTCTTTATCATCATAACCACTATCTTCACCATTATCGTGTTGGTATCAGTGTCAAAACTCATTTTCTCAGTCTTTCAGATGCTAGTGGTGCTTTCCAATTCCCATGGTGCCTTCCCATCACTTCTACAGATATTCTCAGCTCTCTTCTTTGTTCTCGAGTGAGGTGAGCATGTGAGATTACTGTTATCAATCAATAGATAAGGAAATTGAGCCCCAAAGAAGGTAATAAATTTGTCCAAAGTCACAGTCTGGAGCAAGAATGGGGCCCCTGCATTGCTTATGCTTTGTCTTCATACTCAGGACTCACTTTGCCCTGAACAAGAATTATTTGTAAGTAACTTTTGAGCAATGGACTTTCTCTTCTACCTCACAGAACTTGATGTGATCCTTGGCATGTGTCAGACATTTAAGAATATTTATTGAAGCACTTTTTCCATTCCTACTTCTACAAAAACATAGCCTAGGAAACTTAGGAATAATACAATGTATTTCTCACAGTTCTGGAGGTCAGGAAGTCCAAGAAGAAGGCCCAGTAGGTTTGGTGTCTTCTGACCAGGCTGCTGTTGCTTCTGTAGCCTATTGCTATCTAGCAGCCTATTGCTGCTCTACACGATGAAAGACAGGAGGATAAAATGCCTTGCTATTTCCTTCAAGTGCTTTGAGAAGGCATTAATGCCATTTAAAAGGCTAAAACCATGACGACTTACTTAATCACCTCCCAAAGGCCTTGGTGATTAGGTTTTGACATTTGAATTCCGGAGAACACACAAATTCAAGCCACTGCAAGGACAAAATGTCACCACAGTTCTCCATGATGTGGTGTGTAACTGCTTTTTAGTCTTTGTGTCCTACATCCTAGGGTTCTGCTTCTGAGGATCTGTTCACATATCCAGAACAGTCCTGGCTTTACTCAGTATAGTTTTGCATACTGATCTGTATGTCTGAAATATCTTTGCTCGTGCCTCTTAGACCCTGTCCCAATCTATCTATTTCATGAAGCTGTCTTTTCAGGCTCTTTTGCTAAAACTGACCCTAATTCCCTCACATGACCTCTATACCTTGCAAAATATTTTCTACAGCCTCTTTAGAAGAGTAGTAAGTGTGATAGACTCAGGCCCCTTGGGGGAAGTGTGTATGCCACTATTATCACTTCAACCATCACCAAAGGGAACTAATGGATAGTACTGACTGAACACTTATTATCTGCTAGCCACTGGGAGTATTGATTTACATAGATTATCTAATTTAATCCTGAGAACAACCCTATTAAATAAATGTCACTATTACCCACATCCCACACATAAAAAGTAAGTTTTGGAATTATTATTCTAGAAACCAAAGCCACTCCACTAGTAAAAATGAACACATTCAATTCTTCCATATTCAAGCCTCTCCTCAATTTTTGAGCACCTAGACAGAAACAAAAACAATTAAATAAATGTGACTTAAATAATAAGAAAAATTATACGAAAGGATTTCTAATCTCCAATTTATGAAGCTCAGTGCTTGCTTAGATTCGGACAGTTATCCAAGTATTCATCTTGCTGGATGATATATGTTACTTAAGTGGAATTCCCTCTCACATCCAAGGCATTTATTCTTTTGTGCTTAAAAATAAAGCAGAAGTTGCTTCAATGCTCTTAACAACTTTTTCTGTACCTATTCTGGTAGGAAGATATAGTAGGTGGTACTATCAACAATAATAATATATGATTTTCTTTTCTTAATGCATTTCTTGTTTAACAAGAAGTGGCCCAGTGGCAAGTCCCAATTGCACGGACTGTGGGCCATTTCCTGGCCTCTCCCCAGGCCAACCTCCCATAAATATAGTGTGATTCAGGACATAGTATTACCCACACAGGATGCCTATTTCAAGATATGTAACCAGCTCACAAAGTTTCTCACCTATTTTCTCCTAGAGTCTAGCCTAAGCAAATTCTCTTCTTGCCAAACTCCTAACAATCCTTAATTATAGCAGTCTCCTTGTGTCCACGACACTGTTTTTAAAGCAACAGAATTTTTAAAAAATATGCATATAGGGTTAATTCTCTTCAGCTTACTCTTGGAAAAGTCAAAAAGCTTAAGAACTTGGGTCGAAGAGGATGAATTTACCAACTTCCATTTTGTTAATTCCAAATGTGGCTCTGGTCAAAATGCAGGTTCAGTGCAGGCAAGATTTCAAACTAAGTGTCTGTGGCCTTCAGAGCAAGCCCAGGTTGTTCTTTCTCAGCGTGTGCCTTGCCTCTCTCTCTGCTCCTCTCTGTCTGGAGCCCATGAATAACCTTGTCCATGAGCTACTGAAGTGACTTTACAGATGGATGTTGTTACTTAATTCTGTACCTAGTTACCTAAAACAAACTTAAGTAAGAAAACATTAAGGGCTACCAGTTTTATGTGAGGAAAACAAAATCTTAACATTCAAAAACTCTATTTCTACTAGACCCACTAACTCCTCAAAACCTATCTCCCATGATGCTTTTATCACAAACTGTAACTAGTAGACTCAACAAGTCCTTGTGCCCACGTGACCTCTTATTGCATGCATCTATCCTTCCTAACACTCTCATCTCAGGACCCTTTTCCTCAGCCTGTCCCACCCAGTGAAACATCTCCTGAATACTCTAAACCTAGTTATGTTTTTCTTCTTGTGAATTTGATCATATTTCAAAGTATACCTCTCTTGTGGCCTTGTATTTGAGAACATATTGATTTCTAACAAAATTTCCATGCTACTTATATTATTGATTTTCAAACAACTCTATCTTATTACTACCTGTATAGGCACGTGCTTAAGTTAGCTGTAACATTACAATTCAGCAACCTGTTTTCTGAATCTCCATTTCCTCAAGTATAAGATGAGAATAATTATAAAATGTATTTCTGGGTTTTTGTGAAGATTAGAACCATAGCTATATTTTACCCCATAAAATGCTCTGCACATAAACTGTGATCCATAAATGAAGGCTATTATTTTTGTTAAATATTTTGTGTTTGCTGAATTCAAGTAGGAGTGAATATCAACTAAGAATATCAATTAAGTTTATTTTTCAGTTTATAAAACCTTTAGTCTTTATTTTTGCCCTCTTTTTTTTTTAAGAGTCCAGTTCACTACATATCAGGTAGCCATAAATTAACAGTGACTCCACTTTTATGAAAAGGACCCAGAAAAACCACTGAGGCTTAACTTTCACTAACACTCGTCTTTCACCTACCTCCCTAGAACCACCTCCTTATTTCTGAGCAATTCCACCAGAAATCCAGTGCATGTAGAAAGTGATTAGACATTGTTTCAAGGCTGGGCAACCCATAGACATTTTTGCCACAAACAGGGCTTTTAAGCAGGGCCCTAGAAAAGCACTGTGGGCAAGCCATGGGCTAGTCAGACTGCTGAAGGCTGCATAAGACTCCTCACCTCACCACCTGCCCTGCATGGAGTCCCTTGTAGAAGGTCACTCCAGGCCACCTTGTTCTTTTTGGTCATGGCTGTTTTGATTAGATTAGTCTTTATGCTAAGCCAGGCAGTGGAAGGGCTGAGATAATGTCAGGAGGGATTGGCCCCCATGCAATTTGTTATTGTAACTAGCAATGGCCCATAGAAATCTCCCCAGCAAGTCTGTTCTGTTGAGATTTCTCACTTCCAAAGGTAAAGAAGGAAGGACTGCAGGGGTAGCGATGAGATTCTGATAAAATTCTAACTGTTGAAGAAATTACAGCCTCTCTGGCTTGGACCCAACTCCCTTGGAGTTCCTCTCTCCTGAAAGATAGAGTGAAATTTATAGACCCAGCAGGAGGAAGAGTCTACTACCTATAGTTTGAGCAGAGGATTGACCTGGAAAATTAACTCCTGAAGAGTTTTACAGCTTCTGCTACTATGGTCAACAATTAGCATCTTAACAACATTGCTAGACAGCTCTGAACAGTGCTTACAGCCTCTATCGGATCATAGTGGGGGAAGACTAGTTTGCCACTCCTAAGCATAGTTAGATTAGACTTTTATAAGCAGACACTGGAATTTGGGGCTGTAGAATTTAATTCATGCATTTTTTTTTTCTGTTTTCTTCCAGTGGAAAATTGGCCCCTTAGGGGGATCACTGCTTGTGCTCCTGGAATCCTCTGTATGAACCATCTGAGACATGGCAGAGCTTGGAATTGGCTCTCTGAGAGACTTGTTCCAGAAACTGAATTTGACAGACTCAAAAGCAAAGTGTGAAGGTAACAGGTGCTCTGAGCTACTGAGGACTGAGTTTCTAAGACTTTCCAAGTTGGAAAACTGCATTTGTTTTACTTCATTACTCAGGAGCTAGAGGAAATTGACCCCCCGTTTTCATCTCATTTGGAAGAAAACACAACGTGATTAAATTCTGTCACATTTGTATTTATTCTTGAACACATACATTTTCTAAGCATTTTCTGTGTGCCAGGAACAATACTAGGTGCCTCACTATGCCAAGGGGTAGACATAGTCTCTGAATTGAAGGAACTTCTAATCTCAAAAAACCAAATGTGTACAGTTAGATGTTATAAGAGCTCTGAAAGAGATACCTAAAGATAAAGTGGAAATGGGAAGAAGAGAGCACCTGAGTCTACCTGGGGAAAATGTTGGCATCGTGAATATTTCTGCATACAGAAAGAGTATAGGTGTTCACCAAGCAGGTAAGCTGGAAGAAGGGTACCTTTCTAGAATGATGAAGCAAAGACACACATTCTAAATTCCAAGCCAAGTTCTAGGAGGCAAAAAGGGTGCAGCATGGCTGGAAGACTGGGTAATGCATAGCAGAGAAAGACAGAATCACAAAATGAGAAGGAGCACCAGGATCATAGATATCCATGAAAACGAATTTGACTTTTACTCTCTAAGTTTCATTGTTACAGTGTAGGTCTCATAATGTCCACATTAGAATCACTCAACTGCAAGAGAATTTCTAGAGTTGGGAAATATATACTACATATCTTTATAAACATCCTCAAGGACAAATACACCCAGCTTAGTATCCACTGTTCTGTAATGTGGAGACACTGGAAAGTTTTGTACAGAGGAGAGAAATGATTGGAAAAACTACTCATCTTGCTAGATGATGCATTGATTGGACTGAGTCTGACGGGAAGGATCCCAGGAGCTTAGCAACCCATAGCAATCCTCCAGGTGAGAGATAACAAGGGATTCAGGTAAGGTGGTATGCCCTAGGACATGAAGGATAGGAGATGGATTGAGAGATGACCCCAGAAGGTAGGATTTAAAGACCTGAGTCCAAATAGAAAATGAAAAAGTTCTGAGAATGTAATGGTGCAAAATATAGTACTTCTTCAAAGTTTTAGGCACTTTTCTGAGGCTGAAACTTTCATATGACAAAGCAAAGTTCTCATCACAACTTTTTTCCTAAGAGTAGACCCTTTTCTCATTCTCATATGTGTGCATGTTTCACACTTGTACACATATAAGTTTGAAAAGCTATGATACTGTAGTTTGAGAACATTTGCAAGCAGAATTGTGGCTGGTACTCCAGACAGCTGTCTCTGCTTACAGACATAATCCTGCCTCACCCTCCTAGTAGTGTAGTTGAGATATAGTCACTCAGCTATGAATTTATGTTCAAAAGGGACACAGTCCAGGGAGAATGTTTTCTGAGGTATTCATGATTCCAAAATAGCAACAAAGAAAACACATAAATATTGGAAGATTTGTCTTCTCACCTAGGGTTTCAAGATCATGCTGCCTGGCATGTTTCTGCTCGGTTAATGCACTTGGTGGACATGTCTAAAAAGCTAACACAGGGAGAATATAAAAAAAATTAAATAATCCTATAAAAGTGAAAGTATTCTGGAAACTGCCAAAAACATAACTCACCAATAAATTGAGACTACTAAGATACAGCATCTCATGATTTTGAATTTTTCCTCCTAGTATGTAAAAAAACAGGAAGAACCCTCAATCCTTTAGACAAAGAGGGAAGCATTCTAGTAGCTTTCCTCTCTGGAGTGGGCAGTGGATTATCTCCTGTCTCATTCGCTCTTGTCTGTTTCTACGTGCTACTGCAACTACAATGGATACTAGGAAGGGTCCATGTTATAGATCTAAGAGTTTAGTCTGTAGTTAACAGAGTGGGCCTGGGTTTGAATCTCATCCACACTGACTATGTTAGGTTGGCAATTCAGTCTCAGTTTTTCATCTACTAAATGTGCACATTGATTCTCTTTTTATATGGTTATTCATTCACCCATCAACTTACTTATTCAAAAAATACTAAATCTTCCTGCTCTCATGGGAATTTACATTCTAGGGGAGGGAGACAGACCGTAAAGTACGTAAACATATATATAATGTATTGGGTGGTCATAATTGCTAAGAAGAGCTATAAAAGTAAAAAAAAAAAAAAAAAACCCACAAAAATTAAGGGATAAAGCTAAAGTTCTTTTTGTCTTTTTGAGACAGGGTTTCATGATGCAGTTCAGACTGGCCTTGAACTCACTTTGTAGCCCAGACTGGCTTGGAACTCACAGTGATCCTCTTGCCTCAGCCTCCCTAGTGCTGGGATTACAGGCAAGCATGCCACCACACCCAGCAGGTGAAGCTCTTTTTGGATGGAATGATCAGGTGAAGCTTTCTCAGAATGTGACATCGGGGAGGAGACAGGGATACAGGCAGTAACCCAGCCAAATATCCAGGAAAGAGTATCCCAAGGAAAGGGAATAGGAAGAGCAAGAGCCCAGGGCAGGGACCAGCATGTTGGCAAATCAGCAAGGAGGCCAGAGCTCTAGCAAGGAGTAGCTGGGGCCAAACATAGACGGTGGGGAGGTCTCACTTACTTTTCCTGTTGAGTCAAAATAGCAAACACCCAAAGTTAAAGGAAGAAAGATTTATTTCGGCTCACAGTCGGTGCAGGTTTCAGTCCATAGTTGGCTGGCTCCCAGGCAGAGGGGCAGGGCAGAGAGGCATTGTAGACAATAAACATTTCTTGTCAGCAAAGCAGCAAAGTAGCAAACAACAAGCGACCGCACTAGTGCTGTTTCTGTCACAATCAGGGTGACGCAGCCTTAGTCCTACCCAGAAGTATGCCAAACCAATCAGGGAGCTAGTTTAGTAATCACACACCTTTCAACCTAGCGTCACACACTCTAGGTCCAGCTACCTCTAAAAAGCCCTGCTTATGGCTGTGTGAAGCTTTGGGCGGGTACCTCTAGACACATGCTATAATAGGAATCATTATTTCCTCTGCTTCAGCAGGCTATTAGCCATTAGATAGCTGGGGAAGCACATTTTAAGGCAGTGTAGAGCTCATATAAGTTTAGAGATTGGAGGGTGTTGGCATGCTGAAGGAGAAGAAAGGATTTGTGTGGCTGGCATGAATCCACCATGCTATAAACTTGTAGGAGATGAGAACAGAGGGCTAAGAAATCCAACTCCTGCAGGGTGTCTGAGATCAGGCCAAAAACTTTGAGTCTAATTCTGAGAAAAGAGACCACTGCAGTGCACAGCACAAAAGAACAACACACTCAGATTTATGGTATAATGGAATCGTTTTGGTTTTAAAATGACTGGTGTACTATAGGGGTCAAGGGTGACAACCAAGAGACCACTAAGAAGCAGAAGCAATAATCCTGGAAAGAGGTGGAGGTGGGCTCTATTAGGGTGACCGCAAAAAATAACGAGGAGGGTGTGAAGTGGTCATATTGCACATAGATTTCAATTAGAACTGACAAACTTTACTGATGGATCGGATGGGAGACAGCTGAGTGCTGACTAGTGCTCTGTGGGCATAGCCTTTGGTTACAAAGTGTTTCTTCCCTAGTCACATCTCTGTTCTCTCTCATTCTTTTTTTTCCAGTACCAAGGATTAAACTCAGAACCTTAAGCTATGTCCCAAGCCCATTTTTATTTTGTTATGTTTTAAATTTTGAGACAGGGCCTTGCTAAGTCACCAAGTCAACTAGACTGGGCTCAAATTTTCCATCCTCCTGCCTCGGCCTCTCAGGGTGCTGTGATTACAAGCATATGCCACCTCTCTTTCTTTCTCTAAGACCTAATTCAAGCCAAACCTTATCCTGAAAAGTTATGAAGATTTTTTGATTTCTCACACTGAAGATTGCAGGTATGAGAATTGAGCCATAGGTCTTTCCTGGTTACTCAAAGCATGCTAAGCTGGTGTCCCTGTGGCCAAGGTTCTGCAGCAGGAATCCCCATGGGGAAAGTTCTTGGGCAGCAACTTCAGCTGCAGTTAACTGAAAGCTGTACACAGGTTGGAGAGTTCATTTTTGCAGGATGGCACTTTGTTCACTGTCCTTTTAACTTTTGCCCATCTGGGTCTGTTTTCTACACCTCAGACTTCATTTCTCCAACAGGAAAGTTTGAGATGAAATGGGAAGAAGCAGGACTAGACATTTACCCCAGGTTGCATCAGGTTCCCTACAAGGCCAGGCTCTGCTGAGATTTATTGTATACCCTGGCGCTGTCCTTCTGTCCCAGTCCTGCAGCTCTTGGTTCTGAGACACAGTCTCAAGGCCAGTTTCCTTCCTGGATGAGCTGCTCTTTCCCTTGCCCACTGAGAACTCCTCTTTCTTTTCTTTCTTTCTTTCTTTCTTTCTTTCTTTCTTTCTTTCTTTCTTTCTTTCTTTCTTTCTTTCTTTTTTCTTTCTCTTCCTTCCTTCCTCCCTTCCTTCCTTCTTCCTTTCTTTCTGTCTCTTCCTTTTTTTCTTTTCTTCCTTCCTTTTTCTCTCTCTTCTTTCTTTCTACTGCGCAATAATAACTAGTGTTTCCTGAGACATTTTTGTTCTGACAGTAGAAACAGTAAGCAAAGGATAACCATTCTAACATGAAAGTTCTCCAGAGTTAAGTATTATTGTTGCAAAGTAAGCAAGATGTGCTTACAGTCCTACAGTTTATTGAGTTATGTGTGTGCTGGGACTTTTATCATTTTGACAATTAGGGATGGCAAATTCAGAGTTACAATAATGGCATCTTTTAGGAACTATATAAAATGACTGGCAAAGAAAAGAGGTTCCTCTATTGATGCAGGGGTGAAGATACAGAATTGCCTTCATAAAGGCTGCAAATAAGAACAGAGAGTAAATAAGTTAAGGCAAATTCAATCATCTCTTGGGTACTTGTAGGGTACTGGTTCTAGGACTACTCTGGATACCAAAATCTGCAGTTACATAAGTCCTTTATATAAAATGCACAGTATTTGCATATAGCCTTGGGCACCCTCCTGTGTGCTTTAAATAATTTCTAGTTTACCTATAATACCTAATACAATGGAAATTCTATATAAAATGTGGCTATAATGCATTGCTTAAAGAATCATGACAAGGAAAAAGTTGATATGTATTCAGTCCATGCTCATTTTGGGGGTGTTTTTGATCTGTGGTTGATTGAATCTGCTGAAGCAGAACTTGGGGATATGGACAGCCAGCTGTGTATGTAATTGAGCTATGCCATAGTCCAGAGAAAGTCCGGATCCAACTCTTGGATCAAATACTCCATTTTGTTTTCCAGCTTCTAGCAAGATTCCTGGCACAGACTCTGTCTTCAAAAAATATATACAGGTTAAATAAGTATAGAGTAGGTAGTACTAGAATTGTGGGTGGGATAAAATCTGGCTCAAATTCAAGAATAATGATCTCTTCTTTAATTTTTCATTTTAACTGTGGTTGAGATAAGGGTATTGACTATAGCAGAGGGAGGTTGAAAGAATCTCTCAGAGATACAGTCCAAGTTCCAAGAAAGCCAGGTCAAACCTCATTCGTGAAGGCAATGTCACAGCAGAGTGGTGAAGTGAACCATTTAACTCTTACTGTCTTAGATACAGACCAACCCTATTAACTATTCATAGATTGTATTTTTTTTCAATTTTCCAGTTCATAAATGTACGCTTTTGGCTGAAATATGGCCTAGGACATTGGCAGCTGGTTCAGTGAAAATATCATTACTACTACTACTGAGGAAAAAAATATCAGCGCAGCCATCCCACGATGGTAGAATGTTAAAATGGTCATTGTTTGGACATTTTGAAGGACTATCTGGCAAAAAGAAGTCATTAAGTCACTGTTCCAAAACTAAATATGTTCATCTCCCTTATTCATCTATAAAAGTGGACTGTCCCAAGAAAAAAGCCTCAGTACTTGGTCCTACCAAACTTGTGACCTCCTTCTCAGCGTAGCTCCACAAGACTGTACTCCCTCAGTAAAGACTCCTCCAGGAAGTGATTGAGCAATTTTTTTTATTTAGGTAAAATATAACTTTATACTGCACCTCCCTCTCTGTCCCAGTATTGCTGGTTTGAACAAGAAGATTAAGCATCTGATTATAAGTCCTCAATCTCTATGTACTTGATTTCAATTTTACTGCCTGTACTTGAACTCTTTATAGAATAAGAACACTAAAGGTGAGGGAAAAAGATAATCTGATACTGATTTCAAATCAGTGGGAAAATATCCTGGAGATTGTAATGTATATTCTCAACAAGAGCAAAACGCCAGGTAAAATAAAAATTCAGAGTATGCTTCTTAGACAGAAAGATGTACATTATTTTCCTTTTGCATATTTTGTTTTACTCGTGTCTCAGTTTTTGCCAGAGAGAAAGTTTTAGCCTTACTCTCTGCCTCTGTGAGGTATGCCACCTAATCCTTTCTGAATATGCGTCCAGATTTATCTTCATAAAGTCAACTTGACATTTACTCTCCTTTACCAGCTCCCTATCACATATGGAACAGAATTCCACTCTTTGTTCTTTAGTTGGGCATTGATGACCCAGGATCAGGCTTATTATCATCATTATCTCTAATATTAACACCATCATTATTAACATACACTGAGTATTTAACATGTACCAAACACTTTGATGTGTCATTTCACCCTTAATATAGCCCAATGAAGCATAATTGTTATTAACCTCTTATTAGAGAAGGCGAAACTGAAGATTAGCAGAGCTAAATCCTTTGTTACAGTCATGCAGGTAACAATCAAGCTGGAGCCAGCACAATCCTTTTTTCCAAACTTCTAGGCCTGTAGGCCTGACCTACCGCTTCATTGTTCCCTGAATTGGCCACACTTGCAGCGTTCTACAAACATGATTTTGCTCTTACCCTTTACAAACCCGAATGCCTGCACGTTCCTTTTTCTTTGTATAAATCCTGACTGTTTCTAAAATTATACTTATTAATGTTTCAAATCTAAAGTGCAAGATCATTTTATAATATCATAACTACTTTCATACCAAAACAGGCCAAAAATCATAAGTAAGAAATATGCAGGTTAATAGTCTTCGTGAATATTGATACAAAAATATCAGCATTGTGGGCAGAAATCAAACATAACTAAGGAACGTAGTATATCAGGGCCCAATATGGTTCACCCAAGGAATCCAATGTGACTTTCACAGTTGCATATTAATTACCATGTCACCAAACTCAAGACATAAAAACCATCATCTTAACTAATACTGGAGAAAAATGTTTAGCAATGACATTTCTCAAATGTAAGAAATTTTTTAAGATGATGAAGGGGGTCTGCAAAAATGTATTGTGTAATAATGAAATGTTGAATATTTTCTCCCCAAGATCTAAACAAGTGAAGGATATCCACTCTTCTTACTCCTATTCAATATTGTACTGTGTGTTCCAGCTAGAGCAGTTAGGCAAGAGAAGAGATTTTAAAATATAGAGAGGAAGAAAGAAATCTATTTCCTGTCAGAGATGACATGATTAACTATGTAGAAAATTCAATGAAATCTACAAAGACTTAGAAATACCAAATGAGTTCATTAAGTTTGCAGACTACAAGGTCAATTGTGTGTGTATAACAATGCGACAGTGAACACTGAAATCTGAAAAGTAGTACAATAGCACATACCCACAAACAAAACAGCAAACAAACACAAACTACTCAAGTACAGATTTAACAATAAATCTCCAGGAACTGTTGGGTGAAAACTTCAAATACTGCTGAGAGTAAAGAAAATCTAAACTATGGATATGTAACCTGCTGATGGGTCCAAATACTAAATTTTATAACATTTTAATTTCTCCCCAATTGATCTATAGATTCAATTTAAACATAATCAAAATATCATATAATTTTTCTAGAAATCAGCAGGCTTATTCAAAAATGTAAACCAAAAGCAAAAACCTATGATAATCTAAGCAATTTTTAAATACTTACAAAACTGGAGGCGTTATACCACATAATTCTGGTACTTACCATACAGCGATAATTATCAAGGCAGTATGGTATTGCTATAAAAATAGAAATATGTTGGTAATCAAATTGTAGACTTTCAGAAATAGACCTATATAGAGAGAGTTGATTAGTTTTTTTGAAAGGAGACATAACAATTCAGTGGGGGCAAGGATGATCAAGAACTTAAACTTCGTCAAAACTAGATACTTCTGCTTTGTGAAAGAAACTTAGAATTAAGAGGTCACATGCTGAAACAAATATTTGATAACTTCATATGTGGTAATCTGTTTCAAGAATGTACATAGAAAGTACTTGGAACCCAATATGAAGACAAAGGATTCAGTGAAAACAATGTACAAAAATGTTGAAAAGATACTTCAGCAAAAATATACTATTGATGGCAAGTTGGGACACGAAAGCATGATTAATACTTGTCAATTAGGATATACAAAGTAAATTTACAATGCAATGATAGCACACAATAAAATGGTTAAAATTAAATTGAGGGACCATCTTAACACTTGGTAAAAGGTAGAAAAAATCAATATAAAAGGTACTGTACTTTGAAAGATGTCTGATAGTTTCTTAAAATATTAAGCATGTCTAGAATATGACACTACTGTTCCATAACTGCTATGTAACAAAAAGAAATAAAGATATGTCTACACAAATGCTTATGCATGAACGCATATAGCAACTTTAATTGTACTAGCAAACAAATGGACACAACTCAAATGTTCATGATGAGGGGAATATGCAAACAAATGGTGAGAAAATGCCATTCCGCTGTTAAAGAAACAAAGTATTGTCAATCTTGGAATAATCATGCTAAATGTGAGTTATTCATCTATGAGGAATGATAAAATATAGTGAATGTTTAAGTGTAAAAAATGAATTCTAGCAAAAGACACCTTGCCATTAGTCTCCCTCAAAGTACTCCCCTTTACTTTGACTATGTCTACTCCATCCTTCTTGTCACTTTCAGAAGCAATTTCCTAAATCAATTCAAAATATTTACTTTTCATTATCATTTTGACTTTAAGGAAGAGCCACACATTGCATGGTACGAGATCACGAGAATAAGGTGGAGGAAGACACACAAATTTAAGAGAGATGCAACCAGAGCAAAGGAAAACGGGCTGGGTTACAGAACGCAGAAAATTAGAAAGAAAGATGAAGTTACAAACAAAACTAGAAGGGTCATTTGAAAAATACAAAATATAATTCATTGAGAAAGATAGAAGATGGAAAAAAGCTTTAAAAATTAAAAGCATGGAAATAAAACATTAATTTGTAAAAGTGATCAAAAAGAATGAAAGTGGATAAAAGATATGTATTATGAGAGACATTGAAGGATAAGTTCAAAGTCACAGAACCAAATAAATACTAATAAGCGTAATTGAAGAAAATGTCTCTAAATTAAAAATACATATTCCAAACATACATGTGAAAAAGTTTAGTGTGTTACTGAGCAAAAGTTCCTACATAAACAACTCTACAACATTACAACGTTTAATCTAAAACAGGAAGAGGGAGGGAGGAAGCCAGAGGAGAAAGAGCAAGATAAACAGTAGAAATTGGCACCCCTGAGTCCAAACTGTTTCTCATTCAGAGGAACCGGAAGTCCCAGCAGAAGTGACTGATGCTAGGTTCACGACAAAATGTATATGGCTTAATCCCGGAATATTATATCACGCAGCAAACAGAAGGTATCAGAGTCAGTGAGGGTCATGACAAAAAGGATCTAGTAGACAATTTAACCAGAGCAAATTTGACCAAAGAGCAAGCAAATTGTCACCATTCGGAATAATAAGGACAGTGGACTAAAAGACATTAAATACTGTGTTTCTAAATTTATGAGACCATAGTAATGTTAGTTACTATGACAAAAATTTAAAAAAACTAGTTTTGACTTGTACAAGATGTTAAGGAATCATTATTTTGAAAATGGTACTTAAAGAATAAATAAGTTGAGATTTATCTTTCCAGTAACACTTACACCTTAAAATAAGAAATAATTAAAAGGAAATTCTCTTGTTTGAAGTATTCCAGCTAACAAGCAAAGAAATAATAACTGTAATATCACCATTCTGTGTCCTCTAAGAAATAAAGATTCCAGGCATCAACCATCAGTGCTTGCTACTGTCACAAAAGGAGAAATAAGTGTCATGTATCTCCTGATGGAACTTCACTTGTAAAATAAGGTTACATCCACAGAAGTACTAATATCAAACCTGAACATGGCCTAACATCAAGATTTAGCTATCAATAAATAGGAAGCTATTGATTTTAAAATATACATTACTATTAACTATAATCACTATCCTGTGCTTATATCTCTAAAGCTTACTCTCACACACCTGAAAGTTTGTATGTTTGGATAATGTCTCCCCTACACTATCCACACCCCTCAACCTCTACATCTGGAACCCATCATTTGGTATGATTTAGAGTTAAAATGTGCCCCAAATTCTCATATGTTTGGAAGTAAGGCTGTTAGAAGATGATTGGACCATGGGGTACAATACTCAGCGGGGCATTCACGCATTGGTGACGTCATTGCTCAATGTGCTGCTGGTGGGTTACTGAGGTAAGACGTACAAGGGTATATTCTGTCCCAGCTCCTCAGCTTCTCTGTTTCGTGAGTACTGTGGGTTGAGTACCTTTCCCCCATCATGCTATTTCTGCCATAAAGCCAGCTGTCCAGAGGCTGACCTCTCTGAAACAAATAGACTTCTTTAATTTGAGGTATCAGGGATTTTGTCCCAGTGACATGAAAGTAACTAATACCCTGTTCTACTTTCTATTTCTATGAATTCAACTCTTATAGATGATACAATTGTTAAAAAAGCATATTTTAAATATTCTCACCACAAAAAGTATGAAGTGATAAATATATCAATTAGCTTGATTTAATTATCTCACAGTGTAAACATGCACCAAAACTTCACGTTGTACTCTTGAATATATACAATAATTAATTGTCAATTAAAAATATAGATAAGGAATAAAAATATAAACACAAGTCAAATTGTCATAGAGTGGACTTCAGTAAAAATTTGTGTTTTTTAATGAAATATTTCTGTAACTTTTAGTGTATAAAATGTATATGAATATGTAAAGAGTAAATTAGTATTCAAATAACCTCAATTTGTACCTTGTCTTAAAGTAAAGGCAGTTAGACCGAGAGCAGTGATGGCAAACAGCTTTCCGTGATATAAGCAGCCTGATGCAGCATGCATGCCAAAGGTTCACTACCACTGGCCTAGAATTTTACTCTTCAGTTCACTGCAGCATCTGTTCTTGATGTGTTGTAATCTTGCTTCCAAGTTTTACAAAACATTGCTTCCATCATCTGTGTGTGTCTGTGTGTTTCTGAAGAAGGGATATTATTAAATGAGTAAACTTTTCTGGTCACCTTAATAAATACTTCATGTATGTCTTATCATTTAAATTTCACAAGAACCTCATAAATTATCTCTTTTTAATAACCGGTGCTCTAAGTTAATGAGTTTTAGATTATGGCTTTCTGATTCCAAAAGCTGTGCTCTTACCTGTGACAAGAGGATTATGTCCTTGTTGAAAAGGGTATGAAAAGAGTTTGAAAACTGAGGACTCTATGTTCAACGTGGCAAGCAAATGTTTCATTAGCTTAAACATTGTAGAGTCACATAGAGTTATTATTTTAGATATTTAATATACAAAATTCAGATATTTTGGTTCCTCTGAAAAACAAGATTAGCAAAAGAAGGCCGCCTCTTTCAGTAGTGTAAGTGCTACATATTTTGGTACAGTTTTCACCAATTCCTACTGTTCTTCCATGGCCTGCTTTACTTTTTCTTATTTTCTACCAAATTTTATTGCTACTTGTGTTCTAAATTTTGATCTACAGCATACTGTTTAACAAATTAAACTGCTAAAAAGTCCTTATATGTTGCTTTGTGTCATTGTTATTGATCTATATGTCTTATCTATATAATTAGACTAAGTGTCTACAAATATAAATTACATCTCATTACTATTTAGTGTTTCCCATACATACATACTTTACATGCAGTGACTTATTAAATTTAATTAGTTGATTAATGAAAGTATAGTGACTAATTGTTACTTTAGCTAGTAGTTATAATTTTAGTTGATTTAAGATTTCTCAGCCCAGAATGAACTGTCAAGTCTCCCACAGAGAAAAGTAAGTTGCCAAAATAATAATTCTAGTTAGCTGCTGAATGATAAAAATAGATTGAAAATATAGACATTTTAGTTTTGAAAACTCATTCTCAAAATCATCACTCTGTGGAATTCATATTTTACAGCTAAAATCATCAGTTTTTGTGGAGTGTTATTATTCACACTATCCCTTCTATTGAGAGAAAAATCTGTTTTCAAAGTACAGGTTCCCAATCTTTCAAAATAAGTCATCTTGGTAGGAAATGAAAATGTGACTTTAGTTTGTCTGATGTTACCATGTAAAAGGAAACTTCACCAACTGTAGCTATCCTTAAAGAACTATTGTGGTTATATTTGTAGACTTGCTGCCTACAGGAATGAGTAGACAGAATAAAGGTTTGAATAGTCCAGTCCTAAGAAGTGATATCTGGGTGGATGTGGTGGTGCATGCCTGTAATCCTAGCATTTGAGAGGCTAAGGCAAGAGGATTTTTCTAGCCTGGGCAACAAAGTGAGTTCAATGCCAGCCTAAAGTGCATAGTGAAACCCTGTCTCAAAAAGACAAAAGAAAAGAAAAGAAAGGAAATAATGTCATAAAAAAGAGAAGCACAGTAAAGAAACCTCACTTTCCTGCCTTTGTCCATTTTTATTTCTTTGTGACCTATGAAAACATTTATGTTCTTTAAAAAAATTAAACATTTTACTTTTTGTAATACACCATGGATAGAAGAAGATTGGAATTAAAAGTCCAGTATATCTTAGTATATCTTCTGTGAAAAATTGTTTAAGTCCTTCTGCAGCAAGAAATTTGCTAGATTTTACTTCTGTGTTGAACAGTGAGATCCTTATGGAGTAGGAGGCTGAGGGCATTACTGCAAATATCCTTTTGCACAGACTCAAAAGTGTTTTGAACTGTAGGGAGGGACAGATGGGATGTATGTTCCTAGACCAGGTTAGAAGTGATATCATAATGGAACACTAAGAACCAAGCTCTATTTTAGAGAGGCTATGGCTTTGATATAAGCAAGGAGAGTCTAATGATTATATCCCCAAATATTTTAGCCTTCTCCATTAGAATCACCTTTATTGGAAGAAGGAATCATGGTTACACCATACATCAGAAACCATGAGGAATTTTGAGGGATCACAAGGATATTTTCCTATCAAGAGATATATAAAGACTTGGCCAATGTCCTTATTTTGAACGGATGTGTTGACGTTTCCCTTATTCTCCTAATAGATAAAATTTTATATAACATCTAGGGCCTTTCTAGATACCTCCCCAGAGCCTCATGCATACATAGGTGGAACTTTCTCAGAGGTGGCAGTATCTAGAGTGTGTGATATTGGTAATAATTCATGGTGCAATGCTAGGATTAACAGCACTACGATTAAGGGTGTGAATGCTATCCATTCTAAGTAGCCTGGATAAGACATAAGGCATAGAATGAACTGTGGGGGTCCCTTGTTGCTTTTCTACCTTCTTCTTGCCATGAACTGTTTCTTCTCTGCAATGCTTGTCTTCCATGCTACCCTGCCCTGGAACCAGCCAACTATACATAGAAACTTTTACAACATGTGAAACAAATAAACCTTTCCTCTGTTAACTTTGAGCATTGAGTGTTTTGTCTCAGAAACAAGAAAAGTAACAAACACAGAATTTGGTACCAGGAGTGGGTATGCTGCTGTGAATACACCTGACTGTGTGGTTTATGTGGCTCTGGAGCTGGCATGTGGGAAGGGGAAGAATTAGGAAAGGTGTAGTGATGCCGCCTGATAAAGCAGAGTTGGAGCATCTTGGGGTGCACTTGATGGAAGATTGTATTCAGAACTCAGAAGACCAGAAAGCTTATAGAAATGCTGCTGGTGAAGACCAGGCTTAGGAGGTTTCTGCTGGGAAGAAGGACTATACTGACTGTTGAACTCCAGCCAATGGGTGTTATACCTTGGCAGAAAGTTAGTCTGCGTTTTGCTCATGTTCAAAGACTTTGCTTTAGACTGAGATTAAGGACAGCAGACTAATTAATTTTTCAGAAGAAATTTTAAGGCAGTCTAACATTGAGGTGGTGTCATGGCTATGGTTGGGTGTTTTAGCTAGATTTATGTTGAAAATCAAGAGCAAAGAGCACAGAAGAATGATTCAAAATACTGTATTTTCGCCAGTAAAGTTGTGGCCCACAAAGGTGGAACAGAAGAGAAATTGGCTACTGAAAAGACCAGCAAGAAAAAGCTAAGTATTCAGAAGAAAACAACACAAAAGATGGTCTGAAGACACCACAAGAACCAACAGGACCCCAGTCTTTGCCCCCTCAGAGTTATAAAAGTGCAAGACTTTCCTTTGAGAAGAGAGCCCCACAACACCATGTTCTAGAATGGTGGTAGTCTAGGGAAGTTGTTCTTGGGATTTGGTTCTTAGGCACTCAACCCCTATGGCCAAGAGAAAAGGAAGCCTGGCTACTACCCCAGTTGGCAGCAGATCTTGGCATCATTGACATGGTGCAGGTTTTAGGTATATACAGAATGCAAGAGTTGTAGGGTCAGGAAGGCTTCTTCCTGGATTTCACAAGCATGCTCCTGAGAGGGCAGTATGTGAAGCTGTGAGTGTGAAGCCAGAGATACAGTAAAGACCCCAGACAGTTGGAAGAGCCAGGAACATGGATTGTTGAAGGAAAGCTGCAAGGAGCGAGGAAAGCCCACTAAAGAGAGACATCATGGGAACTACAACCATGAACAGTGCTATAGGAGTGGAGCCACCTAAGGCCTTTGTGTTCACAACTTGCCATAAGTTGCTGGGGATGCTGGAAGTGGAACTGTGGAATTTAATTTTTGCTTTGCTGGATTTTTGTCTTACTTCATTCCCTTTCCTTTGTATCCCTCTGTTTGTAACTTTGTGAATGAAAATGTCTATCTTATGTCATTGGTGTTGGAAGTATTTAAATTTCTTTTCATTTCTTGGAAGTATTTAACTTTATTTTCATTTGTACAGAGGCTTGCAGCTAGGACTTTGCCTTAAATCTCAGAGGAAACTTGGGATTTGGCCCTTTTCAGCAATACTGAGACTGTTAGGATTTTGGCAACTGTTAGAGATGGACTAAATGACTTTTGCATAAAGTAGCATATGTGAATCTATGGGGGATCAGAGTGGAATGCTTTGGCTTCTGTCTAGATGTTCTGCTAAAACCCCATGCAGACATAGGTGAAACTTTTTCAGAGGTTGCTGGATCTAGACTGTGTGATGTTGACATTTGTTCCTGGTGAAATGCTAGGATCAGAGCACTAAGATTGAGGGTGAGTGCTACTGGTTTTAAGTAGCCTAGATAAGGCAGAAGGGATAAAAAGAGCTATGGTGGTGCCTTATTGCTTTGCTACCTTCTACCTGTCATGAACTGTTTCTCCTCTGCACTGCTTGTCTGCCATGTTACTGTGTCTTGGATCCAGTTGATTGTAGACTGAAACCTTTACAAACTGTGAGCCAAGTAAATCTTTCCTCCCTTAACACTGGGCGTTGGACATTTTATCTCAGCAATGAGAAAAGTAGCAAAGAACCTTCATGATCTCATACCTTTGTTTTTCATTTATCTCCTATCAATGTCTGTGCACCATAAGACCACAGTACCTTATATTTGCCTGCCCATATTTTTGTGTACACTCCCTCTTTGGGAAGATCTTTCATTCCCAGCAAGCACCCTGGGAATTCCTCCTTATCCTCTGCATTCTACATCCTGCTCTAAGATGAGACTGATATGCTCTATAAAGCCAGACACATTATTTAAGCATAATAAATACTGAAGCAAAGAGGAAAGTTCAGTCAGAACTGGGCCAGCTGCATGGAGCACTTTGATTTAAGTACCAAGTGGGTTTGGGATGATAATTTTCCCCTTCTATACTCTCAGTTCTAAGTTTTCTTATATATTAAACAAATTCAATGCATTAGCTCCATCTTTTTTCTTAAGTTTCTAGTTTCTATACCCAAAGATGTTGTGATTGGTACCACATCTACCTTGTCATCAATATATTATCAGGATCTCTCCCCATACCCAATATTAAGAAATATGACAAACATTATATGAATTTATATGTGTCAAAGCACCACACTATACTAAAATGCACTATTAATATGTGTGAGTCAAATTTCCTTTGTAAAAATTGATGGGACCAGGAAATCAAACCAACACAAGAAATTACTGAATGTCAAGAAGAAAATAAACCCTTGTAAAAGTATACATCATAACATCAGCATGAGACATTTTACAGCCTGCATTTGCTTGTGATAAACACTCCGTTTCCCCAATAAATTTCATTCTGCTTAATTATGGCAAAGATGTCTTGTGTTCTTGTGGGTAGCATCTTAAAAACAAGTCAAGATGTCCAAGATCCTTGACTGTACATGAATTGTTGCCCAGATCCACTTAGACATAAATAGAAACAATAAAATATCCAAGTTATGGAGGAAGTGAGAAAATAACTTCAGAGTTCTATAGATCTGCTTATTGCCTATGAATTTACTTCCTGAGACATGCGAGTTTAGATAATTTAACCTCACTGAACCACAGTTCAAATAAAACAGGTGTGCTGTTGTTGCCTGCCTTCAAATAGTGTTTTAAGATGAAATATATAGATTGTATTGGTGCATGTAAGGAAATTATTATTCAGTGAATGTCTCCCTCACCTCCATCAATATTTTCAATAAGGAAAGCTAAACAAGAGGAGCTGCAAAATCAAAAGCAATATGAGAACTTCCACTGTGTCCACAGATTTTGATTAAAGAATGTAAGACACCTTCATTACATGCCACAAACCTAGTTTATTTTCATGGCATATGTTTTGCTTGGTTCAGGCTGCTGTAAAGTTCTTAGTTCTGGAAAAAACCAGCAGGGTGGGTCCAAGTCAGAGCCTGTATAGAAGCTTAGTGATGCTCAGGTTTGAAGTGTGGTGTCTGGGGTCACCTTAGCCCCAGGGCTGTAATCCTACAGGTAACACATGGCTGGCTATCTCTGGTGTCTTTATTCCTTGTAAGCTAAAGCAAAGTTGAACAACTAGATGAGGCATATTTGCTCCTGAGGCCAGGAGAGATGAAGGAGATGCAGGATGCAAAAGCCAGGAAGACTCAAAATGTTTTTACTTTCCATCTCTTGCAGAATGGTTACTTAAATTTGGGTTATAGAAACCAACAATTGAAATAATGACTGTGGGGACTGCAGGGAAGAGAGAAGTCCAGGCAGGGCAGTGTCCAGCACTGCAGAGCCACTGGATGAAAATGATAACAAAAATTCAAACAAAATAAAAGTCAGACGCTTCAGGTGCAGCACAGAAAGACAAAATGGATTCATTATTTATAAGCTAAGAATTTCAAAAGATGAGGTGATGTGTCAAAAGTAAACAAAGAAGTAGAAAAATTACATAGGTCAATTGACACAGAGATCAGCAAGGCTGGGAAAAAACTATCACTGAAAAGGCACCGAGACCAGATGGATTAAAAATGTTTCATAAATTAACTGAGAGAATTCTAAAGTATTTCAGATACCAACATTACTTTTAGGAAAATGTAGACTGCGTCTACTTCCTGTATGAAGCTAACATTATATTCATACCCAATGAAGGGGCAAACTACAACTAATCTTAATCATGACTTTTTTAAAAATATTGTCTTATTTTAAAAATTTTAAAAAGTAACAAAACAACAATGTAGACAAAATCAAAACAACAAAAATGATACATGGCCTCAAAACAAAATGATAGCAATTAACAATGTTTGCTACATTACATACTGTTACCTTCAATGAAGTTGCTCAGTCCACCAGACAAAAGAATGTAAGATTGATCAAACAACCAAAGACCACAACAATAAAAAAAAAACATTGAAAATGAGGCAGAGCTTCACCATAAAAGATGGTAGGAGTTCAACAATGGTTCTTATACTTCATATTGTCATGACTTTTAATACTACAATTCTAAATAGGCTATTACCAAACGCAATTCAGTAACATCACAAAAGAATATTGCAATATGATGTAAAAGAGTTAGGGAATGAGTGGATAGTTCAAACTGAAAAGTTTCTCAATGTGATTCATGACATCAATTAATAAAGAGGAATATAGATACAGATAAGGCATTTGGTAAAATTTACATCATTTCTACAAATTAGTAACTAAAATAGAAACTACTCATTAAGGCAATTTAAGTGTAATTTTTCCCCAAACCTTATAGTACATAAAAGCCTTAAGAGTAAATGAATAAGTTTATTTATACTAACAATAGGAAATAAATGGAATCTCTGCTATCAAGATTTGTTAATCAATATTGTCTTGGAAATTTAAGCAAATGCAGTAAGATAAGAAAATAATGTAATCAGTGTAAACACTGAGAGATCCAGCTATACATTTTCTTGCTGATAATATGATTGTCTGTCCAGAAAACTGCAGTGACTCTAAAGGACAAAAATAAGAAGTAAAATTAATAAGTACAGTTTGTACGTGCTTGGATATAATGAATAATAACATAATAACTTACGTTCCTACACACATCATCACCTTAATGTCCATGACATACTATACAGAACAACAGTCACTGACAACACTTGGAAACTCAGTGACCTATCACAATTGCGCTTAATGTTCCATTCATACAAACTTCCATAGGTGGGTGGAATGGAATAAAGTTCATTTCACAAAGTCATTCAAAGAAACTCAAGGATAAAGGTTTTGCCCTCTTTACTAAGACTCCCAAGAGATGAATATGGAACTGGTGAATAGGTAAGAAAAGAAAACTTGGCATGTTTTTGAGTCAGCCTGAACCTAGTGAACAATACTGCTACATTCTGTTGTCCTAAACTCAGTTGCTTGAAGCTATCTATGTAGATGGGAGTTTGAGGAGCATAGTTCTTAGGGATCCTGGATAGCCAGGTGCAGAAATTACTCTTCACTGTGGAGAGTTAGCGGACTTCTGAGTGGGTGGCTAGTCATCTATTCTATAAATGCACATTATTATTTCCTCTTTTACACATAAGAAAACGAAGGCACCAAAAGTTAATGATATGTCCAAAACCAAATAGATGTTAGTGATAGAGTCAGGATTTGAATTCAAACAATTTTAACCTCAAAATCCATGGTCTTAACCATTATGTTGTATTATCTCTAAACTATGCTGTATAACTTTTGTTTGTTCTAGAAATAAACACCAAAATGAAGGTTTACAATTATCTGTACATTAGGGGAAATGAGTTACTAGGCATAGATTTAACAAAGACACAGAATCTATGTGAAGGGACAAAATGCTGTTGAGGGACATAAAAGGATGAACAAATAAAGCACTGCGTGTTCTCAGATAGGACAACAGCATGAAAGTGTCAATTTTTCAAGAGTTCATAACACAAAGGTTTTTTTAATTAGATAAAAGTTTATATGAAATAAAAGTTGCTCAATATTAGTCTGTAAAAATACAACAGTGGGAGGATTGGCCTGGCAGATATTAGAGTATACCATAATAAAATCAAAATGGAAATGTCAGAGAAACAGACAGAATAAGGAACCCAGGAAGAAATCCCAGAATATATTAAAATGTAATAGATGTTAAAGATGCTATTTTGATTCCATGGGAAAAGGATGAATCATTAAACAAATGATGATAGCATGACTGGTTATTCATTCTGAAGAAAATAACATTGAGTCTTTATAAATCCCCTACAAAAATAAATCTCAGATGGATGAAAGACATAAATGTACATAACAGAAATGTAAAATTCTTAGTAAAAATAAGGATGTTATATACATATCTATAGTGTAAGTCCAGGAGAAACTTGGTGATCTATATAAAAGAGCAGAAAAACCATTTAAAAACATAAAAACATACTTGCTTATGTAGACATAATTTTTAAATGCCTTCTGCATGGCAAAAAAAATCAATAAAAACCTAGGTTGGGAGGAAATTGTAATGCAGTCAACAAAAATTATCAACTTTAATTATAAAATTAAAAATTCTTTCAATGGACCAAAAAAGAAAAAGAAAAACCACTTGCCAGAAAAATGAACCAAACTTATAAATAAAGAATTCAAAGAAAAAGAATTCCAAATGACTAGTGTACATATTTAAAGCTTCTCATTGCACTAGTGGTCAAAGAAATACAAATTAAAGTAATAATGAGTAATCACAACTTATCAAGTTGACAGAAATTGTAAAAGCCTGTATTACACCTTCCTAATGGAAAATTTAAGCAAACATTCACAGATTGCCACTAGAAATGTGAATTGTTGCACCTTTCATGGAAAGGAATCTGGTAATATCTGTTTAAAAACACATCTGTCATCTGCAAACCAATAGAAATAAGCAAACCATGTCTTGGGATATAAATGGTTCAATCCATCAGAGAAGCAAAGTGGACTTATGATCTATATTGCTTTTGAAAAATATAAACGACCTGTTTGTGCAGGTGATTTGAGATACCCCTGGCTCAGGTTTGAAATGTCAAAACTCATGTATCTCTGTGACCGTGTGATTAATGATCAGTTAAAGATAATTTAGGAAGATTTCTCATATTTGATCCAATCTCAAAGTGCCTTGATCCCTGGATCAGGGTGAGATGATAAGGAAGGAAAATCTTTCACACTAGATTTTGACCAGAATAGAAGAGTATATGTAAGGTTTTCACTGAAAATCCGCTAGAAAAGAAACATGCAGCAAAGGGACCCATTCAGGAGGAGAGAACATTGGAAGGGTACTACAAAAAGAGTTATCCTCACTCACTGCCTGTGCTACGATGTTGCAGTAATGTCCCCCTCCCCAATCTGTTCGCTCACTCTTGCCTCAGATTGTCCTCTCTCTCTCTCTCTCACTGGCTCCAGGCTTGGTCATGTAGCTCACTGTAGTCAGGCAGGGAGAGATGTGAGAAAGGCACCTGCATTTGGGCTTACATTTGCTTGCTGCCCTTGGGATCCTGCGATCACTGCAATGTGAACCATCTTGTTTAGCCTGCAGGGTGTTAAGGACATTTATGTCAGTTATCCTGAGAGCAAGCCAGTTAATCATTAAACACATTACTGAATCACTTGACTACCAGCTGACAGAAGATGTCCTAGTAAGCTTGGCTAAGAACATAAGAACTTCCTCACTTGGCCCAGCTCAAGCTGTCCACTCCAAAATCTTGAGCTAATAGATGGCTATTTATTTAAAGGTATGCTTTATTATAAAGATACAGCTGCTGCACTGCTAAAGGGTCAGGGGGCAAAAATGTTATAAAACTTTAGAATCTTTTGAGCGCACAGATGTTAAGAGAACGAACTTATGTAAATATAATCAAACAGAAATTCTTAACAATGAATGTGAGTGGAGGTATAGTATACCAGGAGGGAAACGGAAAAGAACAAGGGCTCACACTGGGCAATGAGGACACCTGGTGAAATGGGTTCAACCCTTAAAAGAAAAAAATCAGTGTAAGGTAAAAATCAGTGAAAATTATGGATGCTTAGAGTGTATGAATGATGAAGTTTAATTATAAGCAAGTCTAATTTCTCTAATATTAAACTAGTTATTTCCAGAAATGAAAACAGGAAACTCATGAAAGCAAATCATTTGTATAAAAATTCCAAGCAGTACCCAATTAGTTTGTGCTAGTATTTATGATGTATAGCACAGAAAGAGATGTTTTAGGAATGAGGCATATTGTGGGGAGCCAGAGTATTATAGTTAGTGTAGATCGATTCAAATAAAATCCACTGTCCTGTAAAGCAGAATTCCTACAATATTACAAATTTCTCCAGAGGTTTGTGTTTCAATATTATCATTAACAAGAAACAATTTACTGCTCTACCCAAACCCTTCTCTTGCTCCCAAATGTGCCCTGCAAGGGCTTTTATTGAGCACTTTGAATAGATTCAGGAAAAGAATTTTAGTTGAAATGATGGTGTCTAACCTCTTTGTAGATGTACATGTCAATGTATTTTTGTACTTAAACTATTTCTCACAGGAAATAGCAATGTACATTTGTACACATTAGACATTTCAAAGCGCTTACAATGGGTCATCTACTGAAATTTCATTATGTCCTTTTAATAATGAGAAAGTTTAGATCAGGAAGATTGCCCAGTACCCAGGCTCTTGTCCCCTGGATGTTTGTGATTCCATACATAGCCAGCTGCTTCTGCTGGTGTCATGGTTGGGAATCTCTTAGTTCATTTTGATTCCCCACTAAAGCATTGCTTTAAAAAGCACAGTGACAGCCTTGTAGTACTGGCAGAAGTCACTCGTTCCAGATATCCACTTCCAATTCCCTAAGTAGAGAGGTTTCCTTCTGCCCAGTGCCTTCGCCTTGACAGGGTCCCCTGCCTGCTCCCACTGTGAATTAACAGTCTCTTCCCTTTTCATGAGCTCTTCTGCTCTTGATCTTTGGTGCTGTGCTTCCTAGAGAGTTCCATGATAACTAAGTCATGCATGTAATTTTATAAAGGGGAAGCAACCATTTAACCAACTGAATTTGTTCTGCATTTGCAAACCTAAAAGTTTCTTTGATGGCAAACGAAAGAACACAGAGAGCTGGATTTTAATTTTTGAAAACATACACTGTGTTCCCCTAGAAATCTAATTTTCTAGATTAATGAATCATATCCAATACAGTAAATTAGAAATTAGCTCTACAGCATGCAAAACGATGTGAATCCATTGAAGCCACTTATTGAAAAAGACATTGCAGCACTTCCATGTCATATGCACTTGAACACAGCTTGGTGTTCTCCAGGCTCAGCTGAACTGATGATACTTTGCAGCTAGAAATGTTCCCCTGGGCTTTTACTCAGATTTGTCCCTGAAAGAACTATACGTTCCCCTTTCTGCTGTATTTCTTTGAACTTTGGAAAGGACCTGAACTTTTGGTGGATGCTGAGCATTCAGTTCAAAAGCCTATTTTTACGATAACAACATGAGTTCATATTAAAGCATTTCATGGTATTGCATCACCATTATTACCCAAGCACATATTCATGCAATTTTATTTGATCTACACAGATTTCAAAGCGGTAATAGTGAATAATGCTGCAGGCTAGGTAGAGTCTGGGCCTTTATTTTATGACCATGAACATTCTTTCAGGT
Source organism: Dinomys branickii (assembly GCA_004027595.1). Taxonomy (NCBI): domain Eukaryota; kingdom Metazoa; phylum Chordata; class Mammalia; order Rodentia; family Dinomyidae; genus Dinomys; species Dinomys branickii. Next base: position 42,796 of record PVLD010002551.1, on the reverse strand, counting down.
GGATAGTTTTGGTGATTTGCAGTGAAGGAATTATGAAGAGAACTCTAGTTTTTCTAATTCAGCTGTCTCTCCTACAGCCTACAAATGAGACTTATCAAAACAACATTGCAGAAATACAAATTTCCTTTGGCCCGTGACAAGTCATCTTGGAGAAATGGGGTCAGAGGAGCCAAGGGCAGGATATCAGGTGATCTGATTTCTGCCTTCATCTGCCATGAGCCACATATACTCATTTGTTGGACCTGAGTGTCTTAAAATGAGAAAAAGATTTCCTCCATTCACTGGCTGGCTAAGAAGATAAAATGAAATAATGAATATAAAAGCTTTCTTGTAAACCATAAATCACTCCATAAATACAAAGATGGAGTCAGGAATTTGAGACCAAAAAGAGACTATTTTTCTCTGAGCCCCTAGACTCTAATGCTAAACACTGCACAAGGTAGTGTAACTATACTTCATTTAAACCTTGCATAACTCTGCTCAATATTATTATTTTCATTTGAACTTATAAGATAATTTGAATGTTTTATAGCAGGAAAACACACTTGTTCAGAGTATAATACAAGCATCTTCCCCGTGTGGATTTGCCATGGCTGGCACTATAAATTCTCTTCTGATGTCTGCTTCCTTTCCCTCCAGAAATGAAATGTTACAGATGTAGTTAAAGCACCCTTCTCAACTCTCCCCACATTCTTCATGTCCCTCTACTTCATGAGTATTCCTCCTACGAATACTTTTGTCTACCGTGTGTATATGTCTGTAAAAATATATACAGTGATTTTAAAATTTGCACAAAGCTTAGTTAACACTTTATGCCTTCTTTCCCATTTTTCATCATGATTTTAATCAGCCCCATTGACAGCTGTGTTCATGTTTACTCATTCCGACTGCTATATATTATGCTAGTATTATTTATCTATCACCTAACTAATAGATACGTGACTTGTTTCCACTACTTTGCTTTTACAAAGTTTGGTACGCATCTACGCATCTGTACCCATGCCAGTCATCTGCTCTTTTCGCACAATAAACAGTGTAGCCCTGACTTCTTGTGACTGGCTGCACAGTGGGAGGCTGGAAGGTGGCTTTCGGCAATGTCTCTAGCAGCATTACCAGGAACTACCTCACTTACAGAGCTACACTGGTGAGAGTGACGCTGGCATCAAATCACCCTCCTGTCTTATGAAAGACTATATTTATCTTTGTCTTGAAAGCACAACATGACAGGGAACAGAGGGGCAAAAAAGGTCCCCTAGAGCATAAGTGTCCTCAACCAGAAATGGCTCCTCAGTTTTACATTTCCATTTGGTAAAATGTACTCATTTGGCCCAACTATAAGCTAAGGGAGGCAGGGAAATACACAGAGCACATGGATGTTCTTTAACATTAAACATCCTCATGATATGGAGCTTTTTTCAAACAGACAGATTTAGCTTCAAATTTATATTCTATGTCCTTGTAATTTATGGCCTTAAACAAACTACTTAGCCCCTGTGAGCCTTAACATTCCATCTGTAGTAGCTGTCAACCTGTGCAACTGTTGTGTGTTTTCATTGAGTTGATGGTTGTGGTGGTGGTGATGATCAAGATGATGGAAACAGGTGACATTTGGGGATGCTTACAATATGCAGGCAGATGCTGTGCTGAGAATCTTACATGCACAACTCATTTAATTCTAAAAGCATTCCTGTAATGTATTAAAATCTTCTTATTTTACAGAGGAGAAACAAATGCACAGTCATGCGCCTAAGAGCATACAGCTAGATCAGCCAGTATTTGACATCACAGCTATCTGATTACAAAGACCATGTCTTTTCTATTGTGCTTAAAATATCATCTCTGGGAGCAAACTCTCAAAAATTCTTAAAGATGCTAAAGCACGGCAACCCTGGGCTTTACAGGAGTAATCAAAACAACAGCCTTCTATAACCAGAAGTGAATGACTCTGTCATTTACATACTTAGATGTTGCCTCATTTAATCATTTTGATTTTTCCCTTCTGAAAATAAAGAATACAGTGAAGTAAATTACATAAGGTCACACAGCTTGTAAGTGACCCTCATAAAGGATTTAGCAAGACAATCCAAATCTTAATCTGAATATTTTTAATTAATTGGTTTTGGGGGTATTAATAGTTCTTAAAGTGTACTCCATGGAAAATTACTTCTGAAAGGCATCCACAGGAAAAGCAATTCTATGTCAATCACCACCTGTTTGGAGAACCACTATTGACAAATATCTATTTTGGGCTATGAAAAATGTCGTATTGTTAAAACACAAGTATTTCTTAAAAGTATTTTCTCATGGAGAATTTTGTCTTACCCTCTGGAAAGTAACTAGTTCTTTTGAGCTACTGCTGGGAGAATCTCGCCAGATTGTTCAAGGCAACCAGTCTTCCCAGTACTCAAGGAAAGAACCTGGACTTTGCTCAGCCAAAAGACAACCACAGCGGGTGGATCCATGGACATCAAACTGGCTCACTTGTCTCTTAGTGTGTGAGCACAGAGCATTACCGTCTCCTCTGTCTGAATGGCCACATCCAGTCATTCTCAGCAAATTCAGTTCATTTTCCTATTTGGCCAAATTCATGAAACACAGGCCTGCCACAACACGCTGTTAGGCAGTTTCCTTGGTGAAATGGAGATTTGGGGCAGACCCTGGCAGGGTGCATCAGCCTCCTATGTGGCCTGTGGAGCACAAGGGGCTCTCAGATTCTGTTCTGCTTGAGGATAGGTGTGAGCCACAGTCATTTCTTCCTGGGCTCTTCTGTTGGGAAGAATAATCATAAGGAGGAGAAATTCTGCTTAGGGCTCTGATTGAGTGGGAGGGGAGGGACTGTGGAATAATAAATGCCCGTGTATTATTTATCACTATTACAGCTTGGCACAAACAGTATCATTCCATTGACTTCTCACTTTTAAATGAGCTAGGAAAAGGGCCAAGGTTGTTTTTCAGATTCCCCCGAGGGATGTGAGTGAGTCTATGGCTTTTGTATTTAATTAACTCCTAGAGTTTCCCTTTTGTTTCTTCTGGATAATCCACAAGGAAGTTGGACTCTGTGTATCTTACTGCTGGAAGATTGTTATTCATGCACGTTCTTTCAGTATACGAGTTTAAGTGCTCTTGAAACAAAAACAATAATAACAACAGCAACAAAATCAGAGCAAGATGAGGAAAGATACAAGCCACCTTCCCAATGTCCTTGGAAACCAGAACCAATTCCCTGGTTTCTCAGTATGATTTGAGGACAGAAATATCAATGAACTCTTTATTTAGGCAACTCCAAGATTACCATTTGACTATATTATGTTATACAATGCTACCTGATTTTTTTTTTTTTTTTGCAGTACCAGGGTTCAAACTCTGGACCTTGTGCTTGCCAGGCAGGCACTTACTCCACTGAGCTATACCCCCAACCCCTTGACTATACCATGAATACATATGATGTAGGTTTTAAACATACACCAGAGATTCCTAGAATATTCACTTGGAGTTCTGATAGCCAGGCTGAAATACTAAAGGAGATCAGCATAAACCCAGTTCTCCACACTCACAAAGAGCTCACATGCTGACCGGATGCAGGGGACAGGACAGCCCACAGTCCGTGGTTCATCAGTCTCCTGCCTTCTGACCTGACTCAGTGGTCTCCAATCAGAGTGGTCAGTTTGGCTGAGTCACAGTACACCTGGAAGAAGGCTAGGAATATATAAAAGAAATAAGTATAGGGAAAGAATTGCGGGAGGATTGCCTGGAAGGAGGGATGACGGATAGACATGGCATGGTTCTTTCTCAAAGAGCTCTATGGTGCTCTTGATTTCTTACCAGTCTCGGGGTATTCTATTTCTCAATAGACTCAAAAGAAATTTTGTGCTCTCACCTTGCTTTTTCACTCTGCACTGTCTGAACCAGAACCGGAGAGGTGCTACTGAGAATGTACAAATCTTTCCTGCACTGAGTAAGAAGCTGTCTTGGGAGTCTCGAGTGAGCACAGGATCCCCCAAAGCTCATAGTCCAGGATCTCAGATGGGGCTGCACCCTGACTACCAACCGCTGCTCTATTCTAACCTCAGTGACAAGCTGAAAATGTAAAGGGAAGTCCAGAAGTGACAATGGGGGAGGGAAACGGGAGGAGTTTGATGCAAAGAACAGATGCCCAGATGTTGGCCTGACTGTGGTCAAATTGCAGCTTTACCACTTTCTACCACTGAGCCACTCCCTCACCTGTAAATGAAGAGTAACCCGAGGTTCTTCGCAGGAGAGCGGTAAATTCTGAATGAGAAAACTTTCAGTCTTGTAGCATAATGTGGCACTTAGGTTCATTTTTCTCTTTTGTTCACAAAGAGCACAAGGCTGAGCCTGCAGCCTGGGTCCAGGCATGAGGGCAACTTCCCATGCAGCACCCACAACATAGTTACAGGTCCAGGCCAAGGGCTGGTATATAGTGTGAGCAAAGCACCCAATTGTAGTTCTTAGGGAGCCTGTGTTCTGGTGAGATAAGATAGGCAACACGTAGTCCGAGAAACACTGTCACCAGCACAATGGAGCGGGGATGGGTGTGGCTATAAAGTGCTCTCATGGCTCATAGCAGTGGCTTCTGGCTAGCCAACAGATAGATATGTACTCACAGGGGAGGGTTTTGTACCACTTCCTCTTAGCCCAAAGTTTGTTTATTTGTTTTTTAATCAACTGATACTGTTAGGATTCTCTTCACAGGAGTTGAGGTCTCTCCTTTCTCAGCCAGCTGGCAAATGCAATTTTTTCCAGGAGAAATAAAACACTGTTTTATAATCTCAATGGAAAGAGTTTCTTTCTTATGATCAATAGCAAAGGGACCACATGGGCTGGAGTGCTGGAGGAAAGAGTGCAAAAATAAAAACCCATTGGAAAGAAACATAGCAACAATTTCAAAATACTGCAATGGCTCTTGATAGTGTTTCATTTCTAACATTTATAGGACAGTGTGTGAAGTCCCATCAACATGTCAGCCCAAGTTTATTCTAGATGAGCTCCAGGGGCCAGCACTGACTGTAAGGAGCATATGGAAATATATGCAGAGGGTAAATTGCCAGGAGCACAGTAAGGGTTATAGTTGAGTTTTATGCATTACACTTATGGGTTCTGCAGAACTATCTTAAGAAAAATATGTAAGTGATCTAAGATTCTTGCCACATTCCTGCATTTTCACTGGAACATTTTGGTGAGGTAGGTAGAAAAATTAGGGTAAATTTTGCTACTTTGCAGTAACCAAGTTTCTTTGGTGTAACCAGTCATTCATAACCCAGGTTCCCTCAATGTTGTGGTACCTCCATACTAAAGTTTATTTTCCAAAGTCACAGTGGAAGGGGAAAAGTGAATGGAGAGGCTGAGGCTTTTATGGGCTGGGAATGGAAATGGCTGTGATTCTGAATGCAGCCAAGACTTAATCTTACAGCTCCAACTATCTCAAGAAATCTGGAAAAATAAAGTTAAGCTCCATAACCGGAAGGAAAACACAGTGAGTTTTACAAAAACAAAGCAGGGTCTGTGACAGGGCACATTGCCATCTGGGCCTTCTGGGACTGGCTCACACAATGGGGATACTTGTGCCCTGTCCTGCTTTTGGGAATCCACTTGATCAGAACCAGGCTCTTCTGGGTTGGGATTGAGTTCTACTCTTACTGTTTTTGTAAATCCAGACCATGTCCTTGTCAGTAAAGCAGGGGCAGTAACAACAACTAATTCATAGGACTGTTGGGAAGGTTTCACTGATATTTTCTTGACATTATAGCTCATGTCACTAATTTGGGGTCATTATTTCAGAGTGCAGGTTTTTTGGTATGACCTACCCCAGAGGGCGCGCACCAGCACCTCATGATTTTTATATAATCATGTGGCTTCAAGACAGAGGCTATTTCCTTTCTCACATGGTTAAGTTCCATCTCCACAAAGAAACAGCTAAAGGTTATGTTGAAGTGGGCTATCTCCTTTCTTGCCATAGAATCCAAAAGTCCATGAAACATTAGAAATGAGACTCTACATTTTTTAAAAAATTGGAATCTGAATCTCCATACTATTAATTATATAAAGCAAATTTTGCAAAAGCAATTAATCAAGAATTAGAGCAGCAAAGTTTCTGCTGGTCGAGGACCCTTCGGCTCTCTGGAGATCTTACCATGGAGGAAGACAAGAACTGGTGGTATTTTCCTCTTCCTTCCCCAGGGAAGGGAGGAGCATCTTTGTGTCAACAGGGATCGAGAACCGTTTTGCTCCTTGCCTAAGTCTGTGATCAGGCAGATACGATGGATGTGACCATGATGTCCCGGGATAGTGTGTAAAGGCTTCCAAGTGCCAATTGTGAGCAAATCTTCCCAAATATTCCTACAGTAACATAGGAGAGCATTTGCTGTTTTATTCATAAAGAACTGGTTTTTCAAGATTCTTATTTCTTTTTCTTTTTTCCATTTAATAGTCTGGAGATTCCAAATTATGGTACTTTAGTACATGAGGCACCCATGTTCAGTGACTTGACTTTGGTACCTTGAATTTAGCCATGGAAGGAAGTGTTATGCCATTAAAACTAGCAAACACTAAAAATTAAAGCTTTCTGTGTGTGTGTGTGTGTGTGTGTGTGTGTGTGTGTGTTGGAGGGTGTTTTGAGACAATAGTCAAAGAACTAGTTGCTAAATATTCATTAACACATCACTGATGTGACCTCCTCCCAAAGCTGCACACAAGTAAAATGGAATGGAGGTGAGTCTTACACTGTCAAAGAGATTTCAAGTCATGGTACATCTTTGGGTAATTGGATTTATTTGTTAATATGTTTTAAACATCATTTTTATCCTTATTCTTATTAAAATGATATGCAACTTTCATCAAAAGAAAAGAAGAATCAATATGTCCACTGCTCAGAGATAACCTCTATTAATATTTTAGAGGTTTTTGCATTTATATTTAAAAATATCAAGAAATAACATCGCACAACAATACAGTTTCCCCACTGTATATTCTGGTCATCTTTCTGGGTAACTAAGCATCTTGTAGCACCCTTTTTAATCATTTTAATATCACTAGGACATGAATTAATTACAAAACATTGTACATAGTGTCCTTATTTCATCAGAAATTGAGATAGTGCTATTTTTTATTGAACAGTGGACATTTTTCCATGAGCTTCTGCCTTTTGCATGTGGACAGGTCAGAACAGCAAGCACAAGGATGGTATTTCTAGCCAACTGGCTGAGCTTGCTAGTCTTTGGCTGATGATTTCATGTTTTCTCATGGATTCTTTCAATCTTTTCTGCTCATCACAAAAGAACAGATGAGAGTATATTTCCAGGTGAAGAGAATTGCTCATGATTCCCCGGGGGAGTTACCTCCTGTCAGAAGAAACTCAAATAGCAAATTCATTGAAATACATGAAGTTGAACATCCTAGTTCACAAATATGTCTTCTCATCCCACCAGTGAGCTCACTGCCTCTCTGATACACAAACATCAATTAAAATAATTACTCTTAAATTATCATTTCAATCCACTCTTCACACAAAACAGCATGAAACATCTGCAAATTTAGCTCAGAGCTAGTATCTCTGTGGTGATACTAATTATGATGCAAGTTGGGTAAAATTCCCAGGAAACCAAATTAAAACTGTCACAGTCTATTCCATCCCTGATACTCTCAATTCCTTATCCTACACTCTTTTCCCCCTTTTTCTAGATCACTTTCTTACTGTGTAATTTATTTAGCTATACTATTTATTGTGTGTGTGGTTTTCTCTCTCTGCTGGATTGCAAGCTCCACAAGTGTCAGGTTCTTAGTCTATCTTGTTTATAAATATAATTCCATGTATAAAAGGGTGCTTAGTATATTGTAGATGTTCATTAAATCTGCTCTTTAATGTACACATCTCATGATCCCGATAAACCTAGAGGCCTTGTGGCTATTTTTCCATCTGCACCCCTGTGAAAACTTAGGAATTGGACATTTACATCAACCAGTAAACACAAAATGGTAGCAAAATTGGGTTTAAGGCTGTCTCTGCATCTCTATGAACAACTATTCCTTTGTGTTGCAGAAACTACTACAGAACTTATCTACTTTAAAGATTAAAGTCACAGGAACAGGAGATGATATCAGGGACTTTGAAGAAGTCTGAGTTGACCAATATATTCCCCTGAAATTGTGTTTCACTGCAGAAATTTCCCACGTCCCTTTGCCATCCACTCCCTTTTGATATCAAATCAGGGCTTGATTACCCTCACAGCTAAGGACCATCAGCTATATGCCAGGAACTGAATTGGACACTTAATACATAATAATCACTTCACTTGACTATTGACAAGCTCAAAATATATGTGTTGATATCCTCAGCTTGCTGTTGAGGAAATTGAAGCCAAAATTGCTAAGTATTGAAGGTAGAACTGGTAAGGACGTAGTTGAGCTAAGCCTAAATTTATAATCTTATTTGTCAGACTATGAGTACCCTCTTTTATTCCCTTGTTGCTTCATCAGTATAATGCAGACAAAACTTTTTTAAATGACTGTAATAAGAAATAGATGGGATGATGTACATAGAATTGCTTATCACAATACCTGACAATCAGCAAGAGGAACTTTCCATTTTTCCCCACTGACAAATGGGAAAACTATGACTTAACAGTGACTAAGCAGCTTAATAATGTGTTCTTTACAGTGATGAGTGACTGGACCTGGATCCTGGGTCTCCACACTTTCCATCTGTTTGGCTTCCTGTGCAGTATGTCAAGATCCTCAGAAACAAGAGCTGACCTTCTCAGCCAGGTACTCATGAATTCAACCAGGGATTTAGACACATTCTCAGTGGCGATAGACTGTCAGATTCATGTAGAGGGGAAAAACAGCGTACAGTAACAAAACAATCTGACCGGAAGGAGGAAGAGGAGGGTTAATTGAAAAAAGTTGATGTTCTATTGAGGACTGAAATGAGAAAAAGTAATAGCTGTTATCTGTTGAATGCCTGTTTTTGCCGAGACCTTGTGATAAAGCCTTACAGAAATATGTGTTACAGACCCTCTTTTATAGTTTTACATATAGAAGCATAAAGAAGTGGAGGCAGGCTCTTAAGATTATACAACTGGGGACTACAAAGGCGAAAGCAACCCAGATCTATCATTCTGAACACCTCATTTTAGATCTGACAGTTGCTGAGATTTCCTAAGCTCTCAAGATAGCGATCCTCAGTGACACACTACCCTCTTACAAGGCTGGACTTCTCATGGGGGAGATAAATGTGAGGATCATCACCCCAACTGAACTAACAACTTTCAGAAGACAAGAATTGAGACATGATTACACATAGTGCTCATCCCACTGAGTATTGACTTTTATTGTTAGAGTATTGAATTAATATTTTTGGCTGATCCATCAATAAGAGAACTTACCTTTCATTTGTTGAGAAAACATTGATTTCCCAGGACTACCTCCACAGTTGAAAGACTACATACTGTGAGATGAGTAGAATTATAAAACTCTTAGATCACAGGTAAAATATTTTGCCTTTTGGAGTATTCTCCAAGAGGAGAATAACAGATTCTGATTTAGTGCTAGCACTTTCCTGCTTACTTGGCTTCTCTCAGACCAGGGCTCCTGTACCACACAGGGAAAGATCCAAACTGTACCTCATACTCTGTGGCCATGCCAGGAGCATAATATGACACCGTTTGTTCCCACAGTGTGTGCACATCTGTTTAGAAAATAACCTGCAGCTTCTACTGGAGATGCATTTGTCTTTGTTCTCTACCTTTATCTAATGACCAATTCTTCTTAATCATGTTAGAGGGAGATAGATGAGGTTTAATCACATTGTTCATTGAAATCAAAACACAATGTGCTGAGAAGGGTGTGTTATTGCATTGTCCAAAGCAAGTATTAATTCAAATAATTTTAACAACCAGGAGATGCTATTATTTATCCAATTAGGACATTGCTAAAAGTACAAATATGCTCTAAATTCTGAACTGAGAACAACAAAATGAGTTCCACTTAGGCTCAAGCCTTTGAAAATATTCCCAGTTTTGACAGCTACAGCTGTTTCTCAATCCTTTGCTTGTATTTTGAGCTCAACCCAGATGGAGAAATGAGATTTTGGTTATACCTATACCCTCGCCCAGAGGCCACTCGGTAGGAAATACTGTTTTTACTAACAGCTCAACTTTTTCTTATCTTTGGCATCTTAACCAAGATACAGATTATTAGGGAAATCCTTGTCCTTTACTTCAACCTTGAGTTTTCATTCTCAGTATTCAATCTTTGGCAGGTGGAAATCAGACAAGATCGGGCACGTTCAGGGTGGTATGGCCGTAGACAAGGTGGAAATCAAATATTTCTCTCCTCTTTGCTCTTTGCCCAAATCACTGGTTTTTGTATTCTTTTTTTTTTTTTTTTTGTGGTACTGGGGATCGAACTCAGGACCCTGCGCTTGCTAGGCAAGCGCTTATTCCACTGAGCTATATCCCCAGCCCCTGCCCAAATCACTGGGCTTTAAAAAAGAGGAACCTTGTCCATGCACCCCAGTAATGTGGCATCATTTCCTGATTACACAGATTTCAAGCAAATGAACGATTCTGGACAGAGTAATTCTAGAATAACAAATAACCTGGCAGTAAGCAATTTCTTGATTATTAGTTAGCTTTCCAACTGCTGGACACATACTTAACACCCTCAACTTAAAAGAGAAGGGGTTTAATTTGGTTCATGTTTTAAAAGAATTCAGTCCTTGGTCAGCTGGCTTCAAGTCAGAAACATGGTAGAAGAGCAATGTGGAGCAGAGGTGCTTATTTCATGGTTTCCAGGAAGCAGAGCAGCTGAGCAGTGCCAGAGAAGAAGAGGAAAAGGAGCAGACAAAGACAGATCCCAAGGCCATGCCTCCATGACCCATCTAGACACACCAAGAAGTACACTTCCCCAACCACCCAGGCACATCCCCAAGCCAATTACGTTGACACGTCAGCACAGATTTTATGTAATTCCTATATTCTCTTGGATGATGATGAGGATGATAAGACCACCATTCATGCATAACACTGAAATGTGTTAAAGAATTAAGATTTCGAAGACCAAATACTATACACTGTTCTTATGTACCCATAGGAGATTGGTTCCATGATGTCCTCAGATACAAAAGTCTACAAATGCTCCAGTCACTTAAAGTGGCATAATGTTTGTAATAGCCTGCATACACCCTCTCATGTCTTTAAGTCATCTCTAGATTACTTATGATGCTTACTATGTATATGTTATGCAAATAGCTTTCCTATTATATTTCTTAAGCAGTAATAACAAGAAAAATGTTTATACATGTCTCTGAATGAGATGTTTTCTTTCAAATATCTTTGATCTGTGACGGCATGAAGACACCAATCAGAATGGCTAAGCGAACATTAGGGGATTATACGTATTCCATATTTTTCAAAATTCTTAGAGGAGAAAAGATTTGCCCTCCATTCCTCCTCTCCACCTATCACTCACCCTGTGAAGAGTAGGAGGGACGTGTAACGTGGAGCAGAACCTGACCATGTTCACACAAACGCTTTCCACAACAGCCTACAAGAGAACCTTTGCGCCTCACTCGCTCCCATTTTCTGCACATTCAGATCTTGGAGATACTGATGGTGAGGGCTTTTTTCTTTCGTGTTCTCCTATGCAAATAAGTGAAGACCAACCAAGCAGGAACAAACACAGGCTACTTATTCACATTTGTGATAATAAAGGAACCAAATGCCACCACTGAGAGTTTGACAGAGACTAAAAGACAGGAAGGGGGTTAGGAAGATTTTATAGTAGAAAAGAGAAAGACTTCAGGTGTGCTCTGATGGGAGGCTGTCATCTTGGGGAAGCTGGAGGCAACTAGAAATGGGGCATCACGTGCAAGTTATTAGGGACACATATTTGGTTTTCTTGGATTTTGTTCTAAGCTGGAAGTGAAGTTAGAAATTAGGCATTCTCCACGGTGAGGGCTGGGGATATAGCTCAGTGGAATAAGCACCTGCCTAGCAAGCGCAGGGTCCTGAGTTTGATCCCCAGTACCGCCAAAAAAAAAAAAAAAAAAGGAATAGACATCAATATTAAGGGGCTGGGGATATAGCTCAGTGGAATAAGCGCCTGCCTAGCAAGTGCAGGGTCCTGAGTTCAATCCCCAGTACCGAAAAAAAAAAAAAAAAAAAAAAATTTTAATCCACGGTGAAAGTGAGGAGCATGGAGGGATAGGAGACTGTGCCTCCTTTCATATTCATACTCTTATTGAAATCTTGATTTAAAAGAAAAATATTATGAAGCCTGATTTTTTAACATTGCCTTAATATATATATATATATATACATATACATATATATATATATATATATATATATATGCCACATTGTCCAACCAGCTTAATCAGTAAGAAAACTGACATTTTAAAAAATTCATAAACAAACATAAATATCTATAGGATTACAGGTTGGCAGCCTCCTGAACAGAAAACAAAAGCTGACATGCAGTTCTCTCTTTCTGGAGTGAAGACTTCTATCACCTTCAAAATCTCCCTGCCTGGTGGAGAACTAATATTCAAATAGAATTGAAGAAATTTGGGTAGGAAATTTCAAAATCTGTTCCTTCTCTTTGTCTTTTTTTTAATTTTAAAAGTAAAAGAATGAAAACATGTTAACAGACAGCACTTACAAAGTAGCATGAGAACAGTACAATCAAAACTGAATTACGGACAAGGTGACAGGGAATTAACAATGGTTGTTATATTACATATTGATAACTGCAAAGTGTATATTTGCAAAACAAATATAGACATGCAAGACTGATCAAACAATTAATCATTAGCTGTTCCTTACAATAAAGCAAACTGTCAGTAGTACAACTATGTTAGCTATCCTGCATATACATACATACGTACATACATACATACGTACATACATACATACATACATACATAATTATTCCTTTCTTCCTTTTCTCTTTGCCTTCATCCCAGTTGCTCTTTACTTTTGAGCAGTTTTCTTTCATTTCACAATGTTTATAGTACCTCCTAATTTATATTCACACTTTCAGGTTCTTATACTAGTAATACAATACGTTGCTTACACATGCTCATCTGATTTATTTCATTTATGTGTGTGGTCTGTAGTTGTGACTTTTCGCATATAAAAGCCTCAAGTTTTTCTTTGTTTATACCTGAGTAATATTCCATTATATAAAAATGCCACAATTTTTTTATCCAATCCTCGGTGGATGGACATTTAGGTTGCTTCCAAAATTTAGCTATTACAAATTGCTCTGCTATAAACATGGCTGCACATATATTGCAGTGATATGATGTTTGCAGGTCTTCTGGGAAAATACCAAGAAAGGGAATAGCTGGGTTGAATGGGACCTCTAGACCTAGTTTACTGAGGAATCTCCAAACCGATATGCATAGTGGTTTCACCAGTCTGCATTCCCACCAGCAGTGGAGAAGTGTTTCTATTTCTCCACAGCCTCGCCAGCACTTGTTATCAGTTGATTTCTTAATGTTAGCCAGTCTTACTGGGGTGAGATGAAATCTCAATGTTGTTTTAATTTGCATTTCTCAAATGACTAATGTTGAACATTTTCTCATATATTTATTTGCCATTTGTATTTCTTTACCTGAGAAGTGTGTATTCATCTCAGATGCCCATTTTAGGATTGTGTCTTTGAATTTGGGGGGTTGATGTTTTTTAATTCTTCATATGCTCTAGATAGAAGACCTTTGTCCAAGGGACAGCCAGCCAGGATTTTTTCCCAATTTGTGGGTTTTCTTTTTACTCTGCTGGTGATTTCTTTAGATGTGCAAAAAGTTTTTAGTAAGATAAGGTCCCAGTTGTTGATTCTTTGAAGTGTTTCCCTTGCAGTCTGATTTTTGTTCATGAACTCTCGGTCTACTCCTATGTCCTCAAGATTTTTACCTACTTTCTCTTCCAATAGATTTAGAATTTCTGTTTTAATATTGAGATCTGTGATCCATTTTGACCTGAGTTTTGTGCATGGTGATAGATTTGAGTCTATTTTCAGTCTTCAGCAAGTGGCAAGCCAATTTTTCCAGCACCATTTATTAAAGAGGCTATCTTTCTTCCAGTGAGCTTGTTTGGCCCCTTTGTCAAATATTAGGTAGCTGAGTGGGTTTTTTGTTGTGGTTGCATCTTCCAGTCTGTTCCACTGATCCTCAGGTCTGTTTTTTAGCCAGTACCAGATTGATTTTATTACAGGAGCTTTGTAGTATAATTTCAGGTCAGGGATTGTGATTCCACCTGACTTGTCCTTGTTGCCCAGGATTGGTTTTGCTATTCTGGACCTCTTCTGGTTCCAGATCAATTTTAGGAATGTTTTCTCTAGATCTGTGAGGTATGCTAATGGTAGTTTAATGCGAATTGCATTTAATCTGTACAATAATTTTGGTAGTATGGCCATTTTCACAGTGTTGGTTCTTCCTATCCATGAGCAAGTAATATTTTTCCATTTGTTAAAATCCTCTTCTATCTCTTTTTTCAGAGTACTGTGGTTTTCATTGGATAGATCTTTTACTTCTTTGTTAGATTGATTCCTAAATATTTCAATTTCTTGGATACTATTGTGAAAGGTATAGATGCCTTAATTTCTCTCTCAATCCATTTGTTGTTTTTGTATAGGAAAGCTATTGATTTTGGAGTGTTGACTTTGTATCCAGGTACACTGCTGAACTTGTCAATTAATTCAAGGAGTCTTCTTATGGAGGTTTTGGGATGTTCCATGTAAAGTATCATGTCATCTGCAAATAGTGATAGTTTTACTTCCTCCTTTCCTATCCTTATTCCTTGTATTTCTCTCTCTTCTCTAATTGCTCTGGCTAGCGCTTCCAGCACTACACTATATTGAATAGGAGTGGTGACAGTAGACATCCCTGTCTTGTTCCTGACTTTAAAGTGAAAGTGTTTAGGTTTTGTCCATTTAGTATAATGTTGGCTGTTGGTTTGTCATAGGTGGCTTTGATCAGATTGAGGTAAAGGCCATCTATTCCTATTTTTTCTAGGGTTTTTAACATGAATGCATGTTGAACTTTATCAAAAGCTTTTTCTGCATCTACTGAGATGATCATGTGATTTTTTGTCTTTGAATCTATTGATATGATGTATTACATTAATTGATTTGCGAATATTGAACCATCCCTGCATTTTTGGAATAAATCCAATCTGGTGATGGTGTATAATTTTCTTTATGATTCACTGCATTCTATTTGCTAGTATTTTATTGAGTATCTTTGCATCTGTGTTCATTAGTGAGACTGGCCTATAGTTCTCTTTCTTGGTTGGGTCTTTCCCAAGTTTTGGTATCAGTATAATACTTGCCTCCAGAAATGAGTTAGGGAGAATTGCTTTCTTTTCATTTTCATTGAAGAGTTTGAGGAGTGTTGGCATTAAATCTTCTCTGAATATTTTGTAGAATTCTGCTGTACATCCACCAGGGCCTGGGCTTTACTTTGTCAGTAAGTTTTTAATCTCATTTTCCATCTCATTAATTGATACAGGGTTGTTCAAGATTTTTATATCTTCCTGATCAACTTTGATAATTCGTACATATTTAGGAGTCTGTTCATTTCGTCTGCGTTTTCTATCCTATCCTATGAGAGTAACGATTTTAAAGTAGGTATTAATGATCTTTTTAATTTCTGTAGGTTCTGTAGTAATTTTATCCTTTCATTTCTTATTGCATGAATTTGAGTTTTTCCTTTCATTTTTGATAAGGTTGACTAGGGGTTTATCAATTTTATTTATTGTTTAAAAGAACCAACTCATTTATTCATTTATTTTTTTTAGTGTTTCCTTTGTCTCAATTGCATTAATTTCTGCCCTGATCTTTATAATCTCTTCCCTTCTTTGGGCTTAACTTGTTCTTCTTTTTCTGAAAGTTTGAGGTGCAGCATTAGGGTATTTATTTGTTCTCTCTCTGTTTTCCTTATACGTGAGTTCCTTCTCTTTTTCTTAATGCTTGAACTGTGTATATAAACCCTACCCCCAATGACTTTGGATTAAATGATTTTGGATTTATATAATAACTTTACTTTTGTCCCCTTTGTGTTTCCAAGTGACTTCTTCAGATGATCTTGTCTCTTATTATGACCCTCTTGTTAGTGATGAGTCTTTTCCTCTGTGCATATAAAATGTATATTACTTGGGACTTTGGCAGAAGGCAGACATCAAAAGAGCATATAATGATGTATGATGTAAAATATTGGTACCAAGAAGTCTGGGCAGGGCAAAGGATTTGAGAACTTTTATATCATTTATTTGGGGTAAAGTGGGGGGGATTTGTCTCAGCAGTCTAAGCAAGTAACATACCGGGAACTTTAATCCTTGAAGTTCTTGCAGAGGTATTCACATCTCCTTAGAGGAATAAGTGACTCAAATACTTGTAGTTTCCTCTTAATATTCTGAAAATATATTTTAGGGAAATGCAGTGATTTTGCTACTAGTTAATGGAGTCAGTTTCAGCTTAATATTAAGAATCTTTACAAATAATTATTTTGTAAAATGTTTCTTTGTTAAGTATGAGATCTACTAAGTACAACTTCTCAAAGTCACTACTAAAATATGCCCATGATGTACATTAACTACTTGGTGGGTTTTTTTTGTTTTGTTTTGTTTTTGTTTTTGTTTTTGTTTTTGTTTTTTGCACTGGGCATCAGATTTGTGTGGTGTTATGTGGATGGAAAGAGAGGTGGGGCTGGTTTGGAAGGCAACATAGAAAAATTCTGCAATGAGTCTGGGAATCCCATTGAATTCATCAGTGATGCACTACAGACTGTATTTGGTGGGAATTAGCAATTAGACTCAGGGCCTCACACTTGCCAGACAGGCACTTTTCCACTGAGCTATATCTCTGGCCCACCTACAGACCTTCTAAGGTCAGCTATCCCAATAATTTGTGATTTAAATGTCTCTATTTTCCTTTGCACTGGTGTTAAACTTCAAGGGTATATTATATTTATTTGTATTCTTTGTTACTGTGAATCTTGGGTCAAATCTCTTCTCAGCTTTGCATAGGGGTATGTTGATCATTTAGGGAGTATCTGTCTATTAGCTGGCCAGACAGGGTTGATTAGTCCTGAATTTACAGGATCTCATCTCCCATTATGACTGAGGACACCAAGATAAGGGTTACAGAGAAATTCAGCTGTACTCAGAAATCTCTCCTGACCATCTTAAACCTGTGATCACTTGGATTCCAGGACTTGTGGAGCCGCAAATGACTGAGGACACCACAGACATACAATCCTCCCTGGGAACAAAACCATCCCTCAGCCTTAAAGATTCCAGAACTGTAATATCTGAACTGAGATAATGACCAACCAGACCACAAACCACCACACAATCCTTAAAAGCTGGCCTCCTGCCTCTGTCTGAGCCAGTCTGATCCCCCGTATCAGAGTGTGCCCCTTCTAGCTACCTAAATTGGAATGTTTCCTATCTCTCCTGTAACTTTTCAATTAAAGCTTCTTTTTCTGTAAATTTGTGCTTTAGTTTAATTAATTTCCTTTTCTGATAAAGCAGGAAGCCAAGCTAACAAATAACACCATCCATTCAGCATCTTCTGTGTAGCATTTCTTTCTCCCAGGTTTAGAGTACAGCCTCACTGGGGTGAGGATCTTATGACCTAGTTACAGACAATGTATGTCAGAGAATTCTGTTATGACCAGCACCTGCATATCTCTAAAATTTGTGGCTTGCTCTGAGTGAGAAGGATTCTAGGTCCTATGATCTATCTTGATGAAGGGGAATTCTTGTTTCTATCACTCACTACTGGGGAGAAGGATGAATATTACATGTTCCAGAAGGTAAGTTAAGCTTTTTTTATAAGCCACTGAAACATTCTCTCAGTCCTGAGAAGTCACTCCAATTAAGAGTTAAGACTTGTGCCTCATTTCAGTAAACAATATTGTCAGTGAACTGCTACCCAAGTTAGGTCTCTATATGGCTCAAGAAATCAGGTACAATTATGCATTCACTTCATGACAGATCTCGTGCACAGTGGTCCCATAAGATTATCATGGAGCTGAAAATCTCCTGTTACCTAGTGCCATCATACTTACCATAAAGTTGTAGTATGATGCATTAGTCATATGCACAGCACTGTCCTATAAAAATAAGAAACATAGAGTGCATAATACTTGATAATTATAAATCATTATGTTACTGGGTTATGCTTTTACCATGCTGTACTTTTTATTGCTGTTTTAGAGTATACTTTCTACTTATAAAAAAATTACTATAAAACAGTATCTAGTATCCAGCAATCTCATATATCTCATATGAAACATGTCTCTGGATTATGTTGTTCTCTAGTGTTCCTGTTTTAGCATGTTATTTTTATTTATCATGGATACTATGTATAGAAAATCTACTGCTAATGTTGCCAGTAAGAGGCTATGTGGAACCACTGGCCTGGAAATGAAAGTAAAACTAGAGAAGGAAAGTCTGTGATTATTACTTTCCAGCCAGACATGTCCTATTCTACTTAGCTATTGTCTTAATTACGTTTTTGTTGCTGCAACAAAATACCTAACAATCACAGGTTGAAGAAGGAAAGGTTTATTTTAGCTTACAGTTTATAGAGGGTTCAGTCCATCACCAGCTGGTGGCAAAGCAGGGTGGAATGGCAGAGAAGGAAAAGTCTTCGGTGTGACAGATGGGAAGCAGCCAGCAGTGAGCCTTCCTTTCCCTGTTTGTTCCCTTCAGGCTGCAAGCCTATTGGTTGGTGCCACAAACACCCAGGATAGTCCTTCCAACTATTCACCGCCAGAACTATGCTAAACCACTCAGTGGATGGATCGAGTTATCACATCCATAATCCAGTATTGAATATCCACGATCCAGCTATCTCCCCCCAAATTCCTTGGTACATGGGGCTTGGAGGACCATCTAGATATAAACCATAATCTCTCTGATCTTGAAGAACAGGAACAAAGAGATAGAAGCAGTAAAAGGGTTCATTGAAGGCAGTAAGACAAAAATTGAGGTAAGTGTGTATCATATATGGAAAAACATCAAATGAACTGGATTGAAAACTGGACATAAAAGCATACAGTATAACTGCAGGATGATGACAATTAAAAAAACACATTTTTTGGAGATTTTAAAAGAAATGACCGGACCTGACTGTGACGTTGAATTTGTGGCTACCCCTGCATGGCTTTACAATTTAAGAATCGTTATTACATAATGCGAAGGAATGGTAAGGCTACAAGTGCTGTGTGAAAGCAGATGAAGAATTTTTGGAAAGTCTACATAAATTGATTATGAAGGAAAATTACTTGCCAGAGTATATCTTCAACATAGGTGAAATCTCCCTTCAGGAAACAGATCCCCGATAGGACTTTCATCCAGAAGTGGGCCAACTAAATGCCAGTCTGATGCCTTGTAAGGACAGGATTTCAGGCTCCCTTGGGAGCAGTGTTGCAGTGTACAAATTGAAATTTTTGTTACGTGGTTCAGTGGAACTTCCAGAGTGTTTGAGTATATCAGCAAGTGCACCCAGTCTGTACATTATTGAGCAAGTACAAGTCATCAATGATCGAGCTTCTCCATAAGATGTTCTCTTGAATTTCTATGGCAGCAATATAAATTACTTTGCAAGATTTTGCTCAGTATTGATAAGGCTGACATATATCTTTCCTTTATTGGTGATTTTGATCCTAATATTGAAGTGTTGTTTCTTCTTCCAAACATCATTTCTTTGATCCAACCAGTGGATCAAAGATTTATACCACGCAGAGGATGACTTATGCCTATGATAATTCTACAGTGGAGGAAGACTGAGAAAACAATGGTGCAATTCTGAAAGGACTGCAACTTCTGAATGCAAGAACCCGCCTCAGCTTGGAGTGATGTCAGGGAAGGGGCCACGAACGGCACGTGGAAAAAGACACTTGAAAGATCTGTCAGACGCTATGACTTCACAGGAAGAGGTTAAAAGTTTCAGCAAAGCTACAGTTGAAATGGCAAGTGACTTTAAGATGTTTGTAGATAAAAATGACACAGAGGATCTCCCGCCGTGGTTCCTGAGGATCTGACTATTCAAGAGTTGTTGGAACAGGAATACAGAAGAACTCCCAAGCAAATACCTAGCAAAGTGCTTAGGAGGAGTTTCTTCAAAAAATTTTGTTAGTGCATATTGGTTATGCAGATTAATGACAACATTTTGGCAGACTTGTACATGCATATGAAGTGCTTGTTTTCTTTTCATAACCCTTTACCCTTCTCTTGCCGCCTCTCCTTTTCTAATAGTCCTACTTCTACTTTCATGTCATCTCTTTCTCATCATTTAAATCCTATATATGAGAAAAAACATGAAATATTTGTCTTTCAGAATCTTGCTTACCATATGGGTCTCCACTGCCATCTACTTTCTTGCAGATGACATGATTCTGTTCCTCTTACTGGCTGAGTACTATTTCATTGTGCGTATATACACGTTTTCTTCATCAATAGTTCTGTTAATAGGGTATTGAGACTGATCCAGTAGCCAGTATTATCAATAAAAAAAACCCCTCTCATTTCACACACACGTGTCTCATCATTCTTGCCACTGCCTAAAGCAGCTCTGGAAGTCCAGCTTTGAGTCTTTAGTTGTGCTTTTGTGATTTCCTTGATGTCCTAAATCAGTTCAACCTGGCTACCTTCCATGGTCATTGTGACTTTTGGGAAGGATTAATGACAGTAGGCCTTTTATGCTAATGCGATATTTTAAAATTTAACTTACCGTATTTTTATTATACCTTACATATTTTAAAATGTAAGAATACTTATACAATTACATATACAAATATACTTGTAGCTTTTCTTCTATTTTAATTTTTCATATTTTTTGTCTCTTTTATTAATAGGTGTCACAGTCCATAATGTTTACATTCACTTTAGGGAGCAGACACGTACACTTAATATATCCTAATGTTTTCAATCCCTTTCCAGCCCTTTAATACTTGGTCCTTCCATCTCTAGATCCCCTTCCCATTTGCAAAAGCTGCATCTCCATGTTTCCTGTTTATGGCTTTTTTTCTTTTTAAAAGTATTTAGACCTTTCTCTCTCCATATATACAATGAATTGTACTGCTATAAACATGAATATGATATATCAATATAATATGCTACCTCTTAACTCTAGAAGAGGATTAGATGGGTCAAGGGGAATTTGTAGACTTAATTTTCTGAAGGCTCTCCCCATTGATTTCCATCATGGTTGTACCAGTTTATATTTCCCCCAACAATGCTGAAGGATGTTTTCTCCCCTTGCAGACTTGCCAGCATTTGTTTTTGGTTTTTTGATGATAGCATTGTTCCTGGAATAGGTGGACGCTCACTCTTTCAGGTTCTTACACTAGTGAGACAATACGTTGCTTACCCATGGAGGGAATCTCATGTTTTAATTTGCATTTCTCTGATTCATAAAGATATTGAGTATCTTATTTATTTATTAGCCATTCAAATTTCTTCTGAGAAGTATTGATTAATTTCAGTTGTCTGTTCCTTGACTGGGTCTTTTATTTTGGAGTATCTAATTTTTTTTACTTCTTTGCAGTCTAGATATTAGTCCTCCGTCAGATTAGTTGGTAAAAGTATTTTTCCCATTCTGAATATTTTCAGTCTGTTGATTTTTCCTTTCCTATGTAGAAGTTTTTAATTCAACATACCCTAATTATTTTATTCTTTTATTTCTTAATTTTTTACTCATAAGGATTTATAGAATGTGATGATCACAGTCCTTGTGGAGAGTTGGTACATATATACAGCACATGCTAATTTTTTTAAATGCCCTTCCCTTCCCTTCTCTTCTCTTCCCCTTCCTGCCACCTCTTGGTCTTCTTGGCTTTTGCAAAAGACTTATCTCTCTATTTTCTCTTACCTTTATGGTTACTCTTTATTTACATTTTGGGTCTCCCATATAAAAGAAACCATATGCTATTTAAGCTTGTGTATCTGATCTATTTCAGTTAGCGTTATAGTTCAAGGTATAACAATTTTCCTACAAATGACACAAATATACCCTTCTTGATGGAACAGTAGTTCCTTCTTTAGGGTACAAGAGTACTCCATTATGTACAAATTCCATATTACTTTATTCTGTTGATTGACCTATAGGCTGCTTCCAAGACCTATGTTAAATGTGCTACACTGCTATAAGCATGGCTATACGTACATCACTACAACACAAATGCCTTTGACTCTTTTGGGAAAATACCTAGAAGGGGGATAGCTGGCTCAAAATAAATTTCTATTTTTAGTTCTTTGAGGAATCTCTGTACTTATCTTCATAATGGTTCTACTAGCTCACATTCCCATTAATAATATAGAAGCATTCCTTTTTCCACACAGCCTCTCCAGCCTTTGCTGTTGCTTGACTCCTTGATGGTAGCCACTCTTTCTAGAGTAAGACAGAGTCCCAGTGTTAATTTCATTTGCATTTCCCTAATGGCCAATGGTGTTAAACATTCTTTAATTTGTTTATTAGTGCTTTGTACTTCTGAGAAGTGTCTATTTATTTCATGTGTCCATGTTTGGATTGGGTGTTTTATTTGGGGGAAGCCATTTTATTTTTAGTTCTTCACATAGTCTAGATATTAGTCCTATGGCAGAAGATTAGCTGGTAAAAATGTCTCTTCACTCTATTGGCTGTTTCAGGAGTGTGTTATTAAATCCTCTAGTGTTTATAAAAAATTTTAACCACTGATTTTTAGTTTCAGTGCACTGTTATCTAATAGTATACGTGGTATATGTTTGATTATTTTGTATTTAAGTATACCATATGGACTAGTGTGTGGTCTATTTTGAGGAATATTCCATGTGGCTTTTGAGAAGAATGTGTATTCTGCTGTAGTAGACTAAAACATTCTATTGATATCAAGTCTATTTATTTGAAAGTGTGGTTCAGCTCTGATATTTTCCTGTTGATTTTTTTGTCCAATTGACCTTATATTTGTGAAAGTGAGGTATTATGGTCCCCCACTATCATTGTTTTAATGTTTGTTTTATAATTTATGTTCAGTTGTGTTTGTTTTATGAAGCTGAGTTCACTGGTATTTGGTGTGTGTATATTTACAACTGTTATTTTTTTCCTGTTGAATTTTTTCCTTAACTAAGATGTAGTGACCCTCTTTGCCTCTTATGATCATTTTAACCTTTAAGTCCATTTTGTCTGAGATTAAGATTTCTGCCTTTATTTGTTTTGGGGTTTCTGATCCATGGGATGTTGTTTTACATTCTTTGTTTTTAATCTGTGAATTTCTTGTTGGGTAAAATGTTTCTCTTGTATGCAGCAAAATATTAAGTTTTGGTTTTTTGATTCTGTTTGCAATCTGTGTCTTTTTATTGGGGAAGTTGAGGCCATTCACATTGAAACATATTATTGAAAGGTATTAACCTATTCCTATATTTGTAATATTTTTCTGTCATTGTTTTTTTGTGTGTAACTGCTCACCCATCTTGATGTATTCATCCCATGAGACGTCTTGGCATGTTGCCTTCATTATTTCTGGCTTTATAGGATACTCTTCAAAAATTTTTGGAGTACTAGATTGATGGTCATGAATTTCTTAAGATGTTCTTTGTCATGAAATATCCATTTTTGCAGAATATATTAGTCTGGGTTGAAAGTTGTTCCCTTTTAGGGTTTGAAATGTTTCATTCCAAGTTCTCCGAGTCTTTGAAGTTTGTGTTGAAAAGTCTACTGTAATTCCAATGGGTACATATATATATATATATATATATTTTTTTTTTTTCTCTTGTGTTGTACTTCTGGGATTTTGCCTTTGATGTGTCACATAAAGTTGCTCCTCTCTTTGTAATTATTTGGAATTCTTTTTATCTCACTTACCTGTACATTGAGTTCTTTCCCTATGCTTAGAAAGTTTTCTGCTTTTTGTAAGCAGATTTTTTATTTTATGCATGCTATCCTCCAATATTAACCTAACTCCAATTAGTCTTATGTTAGTCTTCTTACTGTCATCTAGGGCCCACTGGGTCAATTTTCCTTGCTCTCTTGTTTTTAGTGTATGTTCACATGCATAGTCTCAAGTTTCTACTCTTTCTTGAGGTCTGACACTGTCTGCTCACATGGAAAACCTGATGTTCATGTGCTCAGTAGAAGTTTTTATCTACAGAATTTCATTTGGTACCTTTTCATGAACTCTAGTTCTTTGGTAAATTCGTCTTTCATGTTGAATGGTCTTGGTTAGCTTTTATAATATTTTATTTGACTCACCTTTAAACACATTGATCAGTTCATCAATTCCACTATCTGTTTGGTTATATGATCTTTGAGATAGCTGAGTTTCCGTGTATTCTTCATCATTTCATGCAGTTCAGCTATTTTGGTTGGACTTCATCTGCAGCAGTGTCCCATGGATTTGTTTTGGATGCATTTATTGCCTTATTTTCTCATGTTCTTGTGTGTGTGTGTGTGTGTGTGTGTGTGTGTGTGTGAGAGAGAGAGAGAGAGAGAGAGAGAGAGAGAGAGAGAGAGAGCAACCATATGCCAGCAAAGAGGGTTGAAGTAAAAAATATAAAGATACTTTGCTCTTGGTATGAAATCTTTTTAGTTAGTGCTACTTTCCAGTGACGTACTCCTGGCTTTGTCTGTCCCTACTTCAGCCTGTTCAGTTTAGCTGGGTTAGACCCAGTACAAGAGTTAAAAGGAAAGAATTCCTACTTCTTATAACAGCGTCCACAGATCCAACCACACATCAATCATGAACATTGAAACCCTGAGAATTTTTATTACCAGTGCCCCCTACAGACTATACTATTCTGCTATTAGCATAGTATGGGATATGGAGGGAGATGGGAAGGAAACAGGAAGAGGAAAGGGAGTCAGTAAGACATTAAGAGGGAGATAAGAGAAATATCAATAGGTAAAAAATAGGATGTATGACTGTTGGAGTTCCCTTACAGCTGAAGTGCTACTTTTCAGAGTGCTAATGTTAGTGAGTGCTGATATTTCTGAAGGTGGGGGGAGGGATGCAGACAAGGGGAGTGTAATTAGAGGTTGAGGGAAGCTGTGAGGTTGTCATGGGCTGTTCATATATTTCCTTAATTTTGTTTGAATCCTCTAAGCACAGTTCTGTTAAGGGTTACCCAACAAGGTTATGAATGGTATCATTCAGTTTCAAGAAGTGATTCTTATTCTCTTTTGTTCTTGTACAGGCACCTGTTTTTCATATGCTATATAAAAAATGGAGAAAAAGAGAGGAAAGAAAAAGGGATAGGGAAAATAAGGGAA
Source organism: Dinomys branickii (assembly GCA_004027595.1). Lineage (NCBI taxonomy): Eukaryota > Metazoa > Chordata > Mammalia > Rodentia > Dinomyidae > Dinomys > Dinomys branickii. The sequence goes on along the minus strand of PVLD010002551.1, from coordinate 17,524 downwards.
AGTAAAGAAAAAATAGGGAGAAAAGGACATAAAAAGAAAAAAGAGAGGAAGGAACAAGGGAGAGTAGAAAAACTTAAGAAGTGGAAAGAAGGTAGGGGAATAGGGAAGAAAAGAATCAAGTTATATCATGCATAGGTACAAATTTCCTGTAATGAATGTGATCATTGTGTACACCTAAAATGTACTAATAAACTTAATTAATAGAAAAGTAATAAAATAAAAATTATATTCATAAAAGAATAAGAACTGGAGAGCAAAAGGAAAAAGAAAACTCAAAACAAACAAAGCAAAGAATCAAACAAAACCACTCACAGCTGTTTTGCCATTCATCCAGAATATCCACACGGTTCCCTTTCTGCTGTAGTTCACAGTGTGACTGCAGGCAGCCAAGCCAGTTTCCGCCTGTGGAATACTTAATTGCCTGTCTGGGTGCAGTGAAGGCTGTGTATTTGTCTGGACCCACTTTTTGGCTGAAACTGTGCTTTGAGTAAGGCTAATGATAGACCTTTGTCTCTGTCCTGAGATCTGACCACCTCCGTTTGGGAAGAAGAGGATATGGTGTCAGCTGCCCCATATCTGGTTCTCTGTTGAATTCCGCGAAGACTTCCTGTTCCTCTTCTCTTCGCTGCAGGACAACCCGTGTAGTCATCTTCGTACCTCCCTCTGCAGGCCTTCTGCCTAATGTATCACCAGAAGCCCTCTGACCCATGCACTGCTTTCTGCTCTTCTGCCCTCAGCCCCTTATCTTCCCCTGGTCCTTGTCTCAGGAGCTCTGCTTTCTGACTTATGGAACTTGGTACGACACCAACAATTGGCAGAGAGTCTTCTTTTTCCATCCAGAATGGTGGGTGGTAGGCAGGACTTTGTGGTATCTTGGCTCATTCAGTGTTCGGGGAAAATATATGAGAGTACTTTGTCTTCTCTGGCTGCCCTGAATCTCTCCCTTCCTCATGTCTCTGAGGGTGTGTTCTGTGGTTTCCTGACAGCCCCTGGTGTTTAGCCTCTCTCTGCTCAAGGTGGAGGGTTCCCTTGTCGGTCCCGAACAGTGGGTAATGGAGAGGATGCTGCAGTGAAAGTGTTCCTTGGTGTTTGGAAAGATGATGCAGTGGCAGATTGCTGTTTTTGTGTTGCCGGCTGTCCCTATCTCTGAATGCAGTCTAGGCTCCCCTTGGACTTTAGCTGCGGTAACTCCAGCGCTAGATTTTCTTTTGGGGGAGGGAAGAAGAGTGTGCAGGGAGCCCATTGCAGGAGCCTGAACTTTGCAGTGCTCTTTTCCTCAGCCTGTCACAACTGCTCCCAAGATGCCGTGCTCGCTGGGGAAGTCACGTAGGCCTGCTTCCCTTTTTCAACAACCCAGATATTTGGCTCAGTGTACAGGATTTGTCTAGAGGTTAAATTCTCTGTATCTGCATGTGTTTGCCTCCCTTATTTCAGAATCCCCGCATTATTTGGTATCTCTCCTCCAAGCTTCTTCAGCGCATTACCTTCTCTAATCAGCCATGTTGGAAATGTCTATTTTAGTTTTTCAAAAATATTTTTTGCTAAAATACTAAGTTCTAAGCACACACACACTAGTCTAGGCCTACAAAGGGCCAGGATCATCAGTGTTAATGTCTTTCACTTCAACAGTTTATCCTACTGAAAAGTCCTCACTAGGAGGCACGTATACCGCAGTGTGATCTTCTACAACAACAGTGCTTTGTTGGGACTTCCTCCACAAGGACTTACCAAAGGCTCCTTCTGAGGGAATTTTAGTCTTTTCAAATATATAAATATGTCCATGATGGTTTTTCAGTTTTTCTCTTTGCATCAGATTTGCTTGTCAGTAGATGATGTACCATGAACACTCTTCTCTATTAATGAAAACCTTTCAGTATTAGATACCAGGTTTTCAACCTCTAAGGAGCTTATTGAGGTCTACAGAAGACCTAATTATAAGACCTGAGAGTTTGAAACCACTAGAAGAAAATGGGAAAGTCAAACAATGAGTTAGGAAGTGCTTGCTCTACTTCTATTTTCTGTGAGAAATACTGGAAACAATTAAATATCTTCATTAAATATTTAGAATTCCCTTTAAAACCATTTATACCTAGTGTTTTAGGAAGCATATTAGTTACTGATTCTATTTTATTAATAGATATATGCATATTCAGATTATATCTCTTTGATGAGTTTTTATAGTTTGTTTCCAAAAAATTGACTCATTTCATCTGTTACTATATTTATTCATAGCAAGGACTTCCTCTCTTTATTAGCCTTTTAATATCTATGAGATCTATAGCAGTGAATCTTCTTTCAGCTACTGAATTTACATCTTTTATTTTTGTGGTTAAATGGAATAAAGTTTTAAAATCTTTTTAGATCTCTCCGCAGAACCAATTTTAGTTTGATTCATTTTCCTATATTTAGTGTTTCCAATTTCATTGTTCTCAGCTTTAATTTTTGTCATATCTTTCCTTCTGTTGCTTTACATTTAAATTGCTCATCTCTCTTTAGTTTCCTAAAGTGAAAACTTACAGTATTAATTTTGATCAATTTTGCTTGCCTATATCTTTTAATCTGGGCAACTACTTTGAAGATAGCAATATGCAATATCATAACCATTGTCAATTTCCTATCATCCTGTTTTGAAATTCTGTAGTTTTTATTGCTTTTTTCTCTTTAAAATAAAATTTTAAAAAAATTTTGAATCTTCCTTCTTTTGTAAACCATGCATTTGATGCTAAAAATATCCATTTAGATTTCACTACATTTTACACATTTAATATTTTCATTTAGTTCAAAGTATTTTTTCTCAGATTTCTACTTTTAATTAATGTGTTATTTACTAATATTTTTAATGAGTAAATAATTGAAGATTTTTCCAGGTTAGTGATTTAATATCATTTTCTCTAAGAAAAATTATTCTATGATTTCCACCTTTTAAGCTTGTTAAAATAGGTTTTATTGCCTCTTCCTGGCATTTAACCTAGCAGATAGATTAATACTGACTTCTATTTTCCCAATTAAAGAGGAAACTTTGCGTATCTAGTACAGAGGGTGACCATTGGTCAATGGTGATGTAGGGGCTCTGTCATTCATTACAAAATTTGGAGCCCATACAGAGTCTATAACAGGTCTATGTGAGACCTGTTGTTGAAGGTGTCAATCTGGACTCCCAGGCCACACTTTGCATTTGACAGATCTCCACTCCAGGAATCTTCCTGAGACACTTAAATCCTGCAAACTGTAATTTCACATTGACCCTTAAACTACCTCCCTGACCACTTTTCTATTTCCTTCTTGCAGGTCACCGTCTACCATTACATGGGCTCCATATGTTCATATAGATATGGCTTCTACCTAGCCCAAGTAGGTGCAAACAAGGACCAGGAGGTACTTATATTCATGGCATGGTCTCATTTCTGTGAAATCTACCTTTAAGCCCTTCAGGGATAAGGTTCCAGTATGTTGTATTCCTGGAGTAGTCTCAGGGAATTTGAGGGGATTGCTCTGGGCACAGGTTTGACATGCATTAGCCACTGTAATGCAGAGAGATGACAGCCAGGGGTTATAGAAACATTGACCTAGAGGTGTCTCTAGTGAAATCTTTTGTAGGTGGTGAGGCCATGGGGGTATTCAATGAAAGATTAGGCCATTTCTTGAGGAGTTAAAGTCCTCTGGTCCACTAGCACCACCACGTTCCTGAGCCTTTGTGAACTCCTTCATTTTCAGCCCATTGATTTTTCTTCTGTGGTGTACTGCGGTGGTTCCTTAGGGCAGTCATATGTCAGCAGCAATTTGGGATCTCCTAAGGGTTGAGGCAACCAATCCTGGTGTGTAGCCTCTTTAGCCACCTGATCTACCAGTTGATTTCCCTTTGTCATGTCATCCTGTTCTTTTTGGTGTCACTGACAGTGTTTGATGGCCAACTTTATGTTCCAAGATGGCCTCAAGAAGTTGGAGTACTTCTTTGTTTATCTCCCCACTCCCACTGTTAGTAATCCTCTCTCTTTGTATATAGCTCCATGTACGTGGGTGGCTGTAAAGGCGTAACTGGGGTCAGGATAGACGTTTACAGCTCTTCCTTGGACCCACCGGTGAACTTGAATGAGGGCCCATAATTCAGCCTTCTGTTCTGTCCACCCCTTTGGGAGTGGTTCACTCTCTACCACTTGGCCACTGTGGTATGGCACAACCAGTCGGTGTTCCCTATTTTCAATAGAGCTGCTGCCATCTGTGAATAAAATAATATCTGGCTTAGGTTGTAGAGTATCTCTGATGTATGGTCAGCTTGAGAATATCTCATCGATGACTTGTTCACAGTCATGATCTGGAGGACCCTCTGGTTGGCAGAAAGGTGGCCAGGTTTAAAGTCTGAACAATTTCCAGGACAGCCCGAGGATTTTCACAGACCAAGTGCTGGTACTGGGTCATCCTGGCATTTGAGAACTATTTGTGTCCCTGGTTGTTCATCAAGATTGTGACCAAGTATGGGACCTTCACTTGTATAGGTAGTCTCGGTGTCATTTTGTCAGCCTCTTTGGTGAGGACCACTGTGGCTGCAGAGGCACAGAGACGTGGGGGAATCCTGCTGCCACGGTGTCGAGTTATTTGTATAGTTATGTCCCTGGCTTCTGCCAAGGTCCAGCCATTTGAGTTAGGACTCCAAGTGCCATATGGTCTTTCTCGCAGATGAAGAGATTGAACTCTCAGCCCACATCTGGCAGTCCCAGTGTGGGAGCACAAGCAAGTAGCCTTTTAACCTCTTTGAAGACCTCTTCCTGTAGTCCCCACCCCTTATTTGAGGGTCTTTTTCTCTGGCCCTGTTGAGGCCATGTAGTAATCTCTCCAGAAATCCTAGTATCCAAATGAGATAGGATCCAGCTGCTCCTTGGAGTTCTGAGAGCTTTTTATTGTTGATGGGTCTTGGGATGAAGTAAATAACACATTTTCTTTCTAGCCTCAAGGACAGGTGCCCTTTGTTATGATGAACCCCAGATAATGGACAGAGGGGAGGCGCATTTGAACCATTTACCAGGATACTTTTTATCCTGTATCCTGGAGTAGTGGAAGAATGGCCCATGTCCCTTCCCAACAGTCTTGTTCCCTCTTGCCTGCTGGCAAAATGTCATCAGTATACTGGATCAAAACACAATTTAGCTAGTCTCCTGAGAAGGAGGCCAGGTCAGCAGCTAAAGCTTCCCCAAACAGGGTCGGGGAGTTGTTAAAGCTGTGGGGTAGCCTAGTGCAAATCAATTGAGTTTTTCATCCTATTTGGAGTCTTCCCATTCAAAAGTGAATAAGGGCTGACTTTGAGGGACCAGGCACAAGCAGAAGAGGGTGTCTTTGAGAACCCAGCTGGTAAACCAGGTCACCCTAGGCAGAAATAGCCTCAGAAATGTACAGGGATTTGCAATGACTGGGTGTAAGGATATGGTGGCATTACTGATTGCTCAAAGGTCCTATACCAACATAACCATTTCCACTAGGCTTTTTGACCAGCAGCAGAAGGATATTCCAAGGAGGCTGGCACTCTAACAGGATCCCTGTCACTTTCAGTCAATTGATGTGTTCCAGGACTCCTATTTGTGCTTCCCTAGGCATGACATATTGTCTCAGCCCGATAGAGGTTATTCCTGGTTTGAGCTCCACCAGTATTGGGGCCTGATTTTTAGCCAGTCTGGGCAAAGACTTTTTGACCCATACCTCTGGGTATGTCTCCAACAGTAGTGGAGAGTTCAGTTCTTTTCTATCCACTGTACGTAATTTCCATTCCTCTTCTTTGGGGACTGTGATGGACAGGATTATGCTTCCTGAATACCAAGAGCCAATTTAGTATGTCCCTCTTGTCTGGGCTCTGTGTTTAGTCAGTGAGTTTCTTCCCAGGAGGAGAATGAGGCACTCAGGTAGATACAGGAACTCATGATCTACTTCATGTGCCCCAGCTGGCAGCTTCATGACAAACAGGATGGGCAAGCTCTCAGAATCCCTGCGGCCCCTATGATGGTAGTTTCCCTCTTTGTGAAGGGCAGTATCAAGGTTGCTACAGTGGAATGTTCCACCATAAAAGTAATTTTGGGCCTTTAACATTTTTTTAAATCTTTTTTTTATTTTCAAGAGTAAAAAAAATAGAAACAATGACAAAATTTCAAAACAAGATAGTAGGAGAGTAACAATGATTAATATAAAACATATTGTTATCTTCAAAGTAGTTGCTCATATTACAAGATATAAACATGAAAATGTGATCAGATAATATAAGCACAAACATTACTTTCCAATGAACTAACAGAAATTAGCAGTATAACTATCTTATATATTTTTTTTTTCCTTTTCCCTTCCTTTTCCTCTTTCCCCATCCCAGTTTCTCTTTCATTTTGAACAATTTCTTCCCATTTGATAATGTCTATCGTACATTTTGGATCTTATTTACTCTTTCAGATTCTTACACTAAGGAGACAATTTGATGTTTACACATGCAAGTCTGATTTATTTCACTTAGGAGTATGGTCTCAAATTGCATCCATTTACCTATAAAAGTCTCAAGTTTATCCATCCTTATAGCTGGGTAATACTCCATGGTATAAAAATACCACATCTTTTTTATCCATTCCTCAGTTGATGGGCATTTGGATTGTTACCAAAATTTAGCTATGAGAAATTGTGCTGTTATAAACATGGGTGCACATATATCACTGTGGTATGATGCTTTTCATTCTTCTGGGAAAATACCCAGAAGGAGAATAGCTGGATTGAATAGGACCTCATCCTAGTTTTTTGAGAAATCTCCACAGTAGTTGCACCAGTTACACTCCCACCAACAGTGGAGAGGAGTTCCTTTATCCCTACAGCCCCTCCCACAATTGTTATTGGTTGATTTCTTGATGACAGCCATTCTTACTGGGGTGAGATGGAATCTCAGTGTTGTTTTAATTTGCATCTCTCAAATGTCCAATGATGTTGAACATTTTTTCACATGTTTACTTGCCATTTGTATTTCTTGATCTGAGAAGTGTGTATCTATCTCAGATACCCATTTTTTTATTCTGTCTTTGAATTGGAGGGGTAATTATTTCCAATTCTTTATGTGTTCTAGAGATAAATCCTTTGTCTGAGGGACAGTTGGCTAAAACTGTTTTCCACTCTGAGTTGTCTTTCACTCTGATTTCTTTTGACCTGAAAAAAAATTTTTAATAAGATGAGATCACAATTGTGAATGCTTTCAAGTATTTGCCGTGCAGTTTGGGTTTTGTTATGAAGTCTCTGCCTACACCTATGTCCTCAAGGTTTCTAACTACTTTCTCTTCCACCAGACTCAGTGTTTCTGTTTTAATATTTACATCTTTGATCCATTCTGACTTTGGTATAGTGCACGGTGATAGATGTAGGTCTAGTTTTAGTCTTCATCATGTAAAGAGCCAGTTTTCCCAGCACCATTTAGTAAAGAGGCTATCTTTCTTCCAGTGAACATGTTTGACCCCTTCGTCAACAATGAAGTGGTTTTCTGTGATCGCAGTTGTGTCTCCATCTTCTAATATTTTCCATTGATCCTCAGGTCTATTATTTGGCAGTACCATGCTGATTTTATCACAGTAGCTTTGTCATATAAATTCAAGTCAGAGACTTTAATGCCTCCTGCCTTGCCTTCATTGTCTAGAACTGCTTTCACTATTTTAGGTCTCTTCTGGCTCCAAATGAATTTTAGGAATGTTTTCTGTAGTTCTGTGAGGTATGCTAAGGTTCTTTTGATTGGAATTTCATTACATCCCAACAATAATTTTGGTAGTATTGCCATTTTCACTGTGTTGGTTCTTCCCATCCATGAGCAAGGAATATCTTTCCATTTTCTGATATCTTCTTCAATATCCTTTTTCAAAGTAGTTATCTTCAATGTATAGATCTTTTACCTCTTTTGTTAGACTGATTCTTAAATATTCCATTTTTTGGATGCTATTGTGAAGGGTGTGATTTCCCTAATTTCTCTCTCAGTGAATTTGTTGTTTGTGTACAGGAATGCTATTGATTTTTAATGTTGAGTTTTTATCCAGTTATGCTACTGAATGTGGTGATTAGTCTTTTGGTGGAGTTTTTGGGCTCTTCTATATAGAATATCTTGTCATCTGCAAATAATGATAATTTTACTTCTTCCTTTTCTGTCTTTGTTCTTTTCATTTCTCTGTCTAGTCTAACTGCTCTGGCTAATGTTTCCAGAACTATATCAAATAGGAGTGGTGATAGTGGATATTCTTGTCTTGTTCCTGATTTTAGAGTGAAAGCTTTTGATGTTGTATGAGACTGACTGATAGATGACTTTTATCACATTGAGGTAAGCACCGTTTATTCTGATTTTCTGCAGGGTTTTTATCATGAATAAGTGTTGAACTTTGTCAAATGTTTTTTCTTTATGTATTGAGATGATTACATGATTTTTATCTTCTGCTTTGTTGATAAGTATATTACATTTATTTGTTTGTATATGTTGAACCATCCCTGCATTCCTGGGATCAATCCAACTTGGTCATGGTGTATAATATTCTTGATGATTTGCCATATTCTCCTTGCTAGTAGCTTATTGAGGACTTTTTCATCTATGTTCATTAAGGAGATTGACCTGTAGTTTTCTTTTGGGGTTGGGTCTTTCTCTGGTTTCAGAATCAGGGTAATACTTGTTTCCAGGAATGAGTTAGGGAGAATTATATCCCTTTCTATTGCATTACAATGTTTGAGGTGTATTAGCATAAAATCTTCACTAAATTTCTTACGAAATTCAGCAATAAAACCATCAAGACTTGGGTTTTTCTTTGGTAGGTTGTTAATTACATTTTCAATTTCATTGAGTGAAATTTAGTTATTCAGAATTTTTATATCTTCTAGATTCAGCTTTGGTAATTCATATGTTTCTAGAAATCTGTCCATTTCTTCTGTGTTTTCTATGCTATGTGAAAGATTTTCAAAGTAGGTGTTTATGATCTTCTGATCTGCAGTGATTTCACCCTTTTCATTCCTCAATGCATGAATCTGAGTCTTTTCTTTCCTCTTTTTGATAAGCTTCGCTAAGGGTTATCAATTTTATTTATTCTTTCAAAGAACTAAGTTTTCCATTCATTAATTCTTCATATTATTTTCTTAGTCTCCATTACATTAATTTCTGCTCTAATCTTTATAATTTCCTCCATTGTGTGCACTCTGGGCTTGTGTCATGTTTCTTCTAGAAGCTTGAGATGCAACATTAGGTTGTTTATTTTCATTCATTTGTTTTACCCACAAAAATGGTACCTCATATTTTAAGACTTCAACTCCCAAAGCTTCTCTTTCTTTCTTTCTATCACTTTCATTTTTTCGTTCTCTCTCTCTTTCTTCTGGCTTTCTGTCTTTCTTTTGGTCTTTCTGTCTTTCTTCTTCTTTCTTTCTTTTTCTTTTGGAGCTATGAATTGAAACCAGGGCCTTCGCAGTGAACTACATGTCCATCCCTTTTTAAATTTTTTAAATTTTGAGACAGGGTCTCACCAAGTCACTACACTGCCTAATCTGGGCTTGAAGCTTGGATCTTCCTGCCTGAGGCTCGCAGAGTACTGCAATTAGAGATGTAACCTATCCTGCCTAGGCAGAAACTTCTCATTCATAATCTCATTCACATTTAGCCTCCGGCATTCATCAAAATTACTGTCTAGGTGTCCTTACCTGTTTAGGATTTTACTTGCTTCTGTTTTTGGTAAGTAACTCAGCTATGAGTTTCTAAATTTACTTGTCTCTCCAGATTTCAGGGTGGCAATTTGCCCTCTGAACTTACTTCTCTGACAAATTAAAAGTATAGTAAATTTTCAGTTTGTTTAGCTTTCACTTATTATCAGGATGGGAATAATGACTGCCAAGGTCATTATATGTGGATGCTGAATCTGGTTATCATTTGCTTTTTAGTTAATACACACTTTCAAACAGATACATAAAGGACTTCCTTTTAAACTCTAAAAGCCATTGTTCCAGTCTGAGAAAGACGGCCTGTTTCAGTGACAGCACAAGGAAAATTCAGAAGGAATTTGGGTCTCTGATAACTTTGTGGAATCACTGTAACCCTAGATTGTGTGTGTGTGTGTGTGTGTGTGTGTGTGTGTGTACTTCTCATAAAATGAGAAACATTTTAAGCTTTTATTTTGCCTAGGTCATATTTTTCAAGTAGGTGAGCTTGATTTTTAATGGATAACATACCCCTTCTTCCACTCACCTTATCTCTCTGTTGCTTCCGTACCTTCTATCCTAAAGGTTAAGTATAAATTCTCTCTCTCTCTCTTTCCTTCTCCCTTTCTTCATACCACCTTCTTTTATTTGTTCCACCACTTAATTCTTCCAATTTATGATTTCATCTGGCTGATACTAGGCAATTATTAGTTGAGCAAATCAATTATTTTGATTATAACTCAGTTTAACCATGAGAAACCTAGGGGTTCACATACAATCCATTTTCTGTTATCTATACCATAGTCCAGCATGAATATCCTTACCTTACCTCAAGAACAGAAAATTTCCAAAACAAAAGCAAGACTTGAATAATTATCAAAACCATTTGTCAAACTAAGTACTTTAGCCAAATATCCAGGCCTCAGCAGGAAATATTTCTGCCCAAATTATCTCGATAATTTGTTTGGTCTCCCACTTGCCTTCCCCTGTGGCTTCCTGTGGTCTTCATAAGCTCCTGTAGGTATAGATATGCTGGTGCTTGGCTCCAGGGTAGAATACAGGAAGTGAGGGGGGTAAACATTGAAAATGCAATGCCCAGTGCTACAGATATTTCCTCTGGGCTAGTCTTGGCCTAGGAATGCAGGGGGAACATTGTAAATTGAAGAGAAAATGGAACTGTAAGTTACATTATTCTTCTTAGCACTTCTCATGATCTGAAATGATATCTTGCTTTTCTTAATGTGCTGATTTTCCATCTTTATTCCTTTTAAATGTGAGCTCTAAGAGGTCAAGAACTCTGTCTTGTTATTCTCCTAGCAGGAAACTTAGCATACAGTGGATACTTGGTGAAATTCTTGAATGAATGAACACATCAAGGAATGAGTGGAGACCCACTTAGAGCCAGCACAACTCCCTCCTAAGGCTTAGGGCTAAGACTGTTGCTTAGAATCAGAGTACCCAGGTAGTAGCCTTCTACTGCCCCTTAAGAGCTGTTATGACTGAGTTTATATTCTTAGTCATACTGAATCTATTTCTGTATCCTCAATACTGGAGCCATAATCATACTCTCCAGATCACTCAATACACTAATTTTTGTGAGGATTAACAAGAGCACTAGTGCTTTTCATGCAATATTTTAAATATTATGTATTATTTATTATTTATTCTTTTAACCCTATGTTCTATACTTATACAGTCTCAAATGCTTCCTTCCATCTCTGATATTCTTTTAAACTAGAGAAGCTTCTTGATTCATGAGTAGGATGGAATTCTAAAGTTGAATCTATATATTAGTTTTCTCATACCTTCAAAGTCATTAAGCAGGGTTTGACCTTGCAATCTCCATGTGTATGTTCCTGAAGTAAGAGTCTGAATTGGCCCTCTGCATCTTTAAAAATATCTCAAATCGGAAGGGGATCAAGAGATGAAGGGAGGGAAAGGAAGGAGAGGGAAGAGGGCAGAAAAAGCAGTTCAGCTGTGTTCTGTACATGCACCAACTCCACATAAGGAACGTAAACATTACATTCTACAGACAGGTACTAATAAAAATTAAAAATAACAATAGTAGACATTAGTTCTCTTCCCTGCTGATACATATTATGATAGGCATTTTTTGTTTTCAAAATACGGGGGTCTCTTGTATATTGAGAACCTGCAAGGTCACTCCTCCAACTTGAAGCCCTCTCTGTGTGATAAAGGTAAGCCTTAACTGGCAGTGATACGTGCCCTTGCTATCATTCTGCCTTATTCACATTGTGAGATTTTAAAAAGGATTGGAGATTGGACCATCTTTGACTTGCAGCAAAGTTCACCAAGAGTTATTTCTCTAAGCTGTGACTTTACATTATAGAATGCAATTCTAGCTTTATTCTGAGTAGATACTGATAATAATTCTATAGACTAAATTCTATTTCTCCCACTCTATTTCTGGTCTGCTCATTTTCTCATATATACAAGGCAGAACTGGGCACTGGAGTTCAGCAGTGAACACTAAGCATAAGGATCCTTGCCTCTTGGAGCTTACTACTTGTAGCAGCAGATTAATATTTTTAAAAGTAGATATTGAACAGTGACATATTTTAAAATGAAAAGCAAAGAAATGACAGAAAGACCAGGTGCTGGAGAGAGGGGACTTCAGGATGTGAGGGATAGAGAGCACAGGGAAGGTTTAATTTGTAGAGGGAATCCAGAGAAGACCTCAGTGTTGAGGTACAACTTGAACTGAGACCTGAAGACGGTAAGGGATGGAGGTTTGTTCCTATCTGGGAGGAAACTGGCCTAGACATAGCAGATAGGATCCAGTGCAAATCACCTTCACTTACTGCAGGAATGATAAGCTTGCATGTCTGGAATTGAACAAACAAGGTGAGAGAGAGGTAAGGATGAGATTGTGAGCGTGTGTGAGACAGAGACTCTTGTACGAAACTTTGATTTAAAAAAAAATTTAAATATGTATAAATATACCAATATATCATTTTATACTGATTCATTCCCTTATCTGTACCTGTGGCCATTAATTCTGATAGGTCAACTTCATTAAATTGAGAAACATTCAATAGATTAATAAAGCATGGCCCTAGGTGTTTCTGGGTAGCTCATGGAAGTGTGATCTTAGTCATTATATGGTATCTTGACTGACCCTCTCTGACATTACTGCCCTGCTCTGGTCTGAGTATCAGATATTGTGTACAACATTAGGATAGTAGACTAATGTAGTACAACTCTCAGCATGTTCAGTAGTTTTGATCATTTTCACTTTAGTCATCATTATTAATATCTTCTAAACACCTCATCCTTTAAGTGTTATTTTATCTTTCAGATGAACCATTTCAAACAAATAGAACAATAAGGGAATAACTGATAACTGATGCTAATGTAGCAGGAATATTTAATATATATCAAAATATTTAGAAGTGGAAGAGGGAGGGAAAAGAATAATTATATACACAGCTTGAAGTTACTGCCACTTTGCTCTTCCATCGTAACCCCCCTCACTCCAATCCCCCTTGAGAAATTTTTATTGCCCTGTTACAAGCACTTTCAACACTATTTCAGAGTGATCAGACATGATGAAAAAATTAATAGTCATAAAAATGTGAAAACTAAACAATGTGTTAGGCAGCTTTCTATCACTATGGAAGTTAGTGGCACTTTTCAACTAATGAGGAGAAATAGGTGATTCTGGCTTATGATTTCAGAGGTTTCAGTCCATGATGCACTGGTCCCATTGCTTCTGGGACTATAGGAAGCAATGTATCATGGTAGGATTGTGTAGTAAAGTAGCTCATGTGACAACCAGTCAGCAAAAGAGAGAAAGAAGAATGAAGAGGTGTCCCAATGTTCCCTTCCAGGGCACACCCTCAATGACCCAAAGACATCCAACTATGCTTCACCATCTGAAGATTCCACCACTTCCAGCACAACCAGCAGCTGGCAACCAAACCTTTCCTTAATACAGAGGTCTTTAGAGGACATTCCAGATCCAAACTATTGCAGACAGCAAAAATGTGCTTCGATTAAAAAATACTATGCAGATTATCAGATATGAGCATGCAAAATTGGTCAAAAAAAGATGTAAGCATTAACAGTTCCTTTCAATAACCTAATAGACCTCAACTATCTATCTATCTACCTATTTTCCCTTCTTCTTTTCTTTTTTCTCCTTTCCCTCATCCCAGTTGTTTGATATAAACTCATATCTTCAACTGTCAATAAATTTAATAATACAACACACACAAAAGAACACTGGTGGTCAAAATGATCTTGACTGCTGCTTCCAGCACCATGTTTTATGTGGTTTTTTGTTTGTTTGTTTGTTTTGTTTTTTTGGACTTGAACTTCATAGTTTTCTGATTTAAAATTCACAAGTAAAGGTGTTGCTTATGTATTTTCCCTCTGATAGTCACCTAGTCTGACACCTTCATTTTATGACTAGGAAAGCTGAAGTACAGAGAGGACCTTGCAGTTGGACAGGGGAGAAGAGCAGAGCTCCTACTTTAGCCCTTTATTACTTCTCTTTGATGAAGAGCTCGATCTAACAAGGAAAATGAAAAGGCTTAGTAACTTGTGAGTTTCCAATTATCTTAAAAAAGGAAAGGGAAGATGGTTAAATCCCTCATAAAAATCATGTGGAAATAGTATGGAGAATAATGGCCAGAAGAGAAGACCAAAATTCACATTAGTGCTCTCTGATGTAGCTGTTGTGTGGTTTATAACTGGGCTCAAATTGGAAAACCAAGTAAGTCATCTGCTACTTTTTTCAGTATCTGTCACTGACTAGTGTTGAAGGCTTCGACAAGTCACTTTTCTCCTTACTAAATTTTCTTTTCTGAACAATTAGAGAATTAATCAGAGATGATAAAACTCCTCTTTGGGTTGACTTTGAGTAGATTGAGTTTGGTATACTCTAGTCCTTCCTGCAGGGAAAGCCAACCTACCCAGCAAAGTGCTTACCTCTCCAAGTCAGTACATAATGTGACTTGAGAGGATGTAAGGCACTCTGTTTTGTGGGTTTCAGAAGAGAAGAGGCCTAACAAAGAATGTCTGAGAGATTTAATGCAGAACAGCCCTAGACTAGCTACTGAGATACTCAGGACATGTTTATGTCCATGTCTGGCTAGACCCAGAATGCTCCCACAAAAGAAGAGCTAGCAGAAATTTGTCAGAGTGCAATTGTTTTTTTGCTAGAAGCTGTTCTTTTCAAAATTATTGACACATATTGTTATTGTTTGTGTCTAGATGTCCCCCGAAGCCTCATGAGGTCACAGATGGGTTTCTTCAGAGACAGATGGATCTAGAGTGTGTGACTGATTCATGGTGCAATGCTAGGATTAAGAGTGTGAGTGCCACCCACCCTGGATAAGATACAAGGGACAGAAAAGGGCTTATTCTTGTTGGTCACTTGCTTGATTTTGCTGTCTTCTGCCTGCAACAAACTGTTTCTCCTCTGCAGTGGCCCTCTGTCATGCCGTCCTGCCTTTGGAGCAGCCAACTATGAACTAAAACCACTATAAACTGTGAGCCAAGTAGACCTTTCTTCCCTTTAATTTCTTCCCTTGATTTTGTCTTAGCAACAAGAAAAAGTAACAAAGACATATATTAAGTGTACAGATTAATGTATTCCACTGTGGCATTTCCATACATGTGTGTCTTGACCTTTGATCCTATCCTCCCTCCTTGGAAGTGTTTTTAACAGCAGAAAACCTACTAAAGCAAAGCAGTGACGTTAAAATCTGTTTCTTACTCATGTTCACCTGGTAAATACCATGGCAAAGGGGAAGATTTTACCCCAAATTAAGGACCTAATATTATTTTTTGTATCATAACTAGCATATTATGAGATGTTATTTAGGTAGTCACACATATTCCTATGCTTCTGGAAAGGGCTGTAGAATCTTAGTTCTATTACCAGCTGTGTGATTTTGGTGTCTTGTTAATCTAACATCCTTCTAATAAAATCATATTCTTTTATGGACTCTCCTATTAGGGTATCTCCTCAACTTACATTAAATTTTGTTTTGACTGATGGGACACTGGTCACGTCTAGCAGAGATTTAATAAACACTTGCACACTTTGAATAATATTGCCTTTACCAGGGATGGAGCACAGCTTAGTTTGCTTCCTTGAGATCAAAAGGCCTTGAAGGGAGAAAGAAGATCTGCTCAGCCCTACTCCCAGCTCATCTGTTAGCAGGGCTCAGTCAAATGAGGAAACAGTTCTAACTGAGTCCTATTCTCAGTCCATTCTCCAGGGGTGCTAGCAAAAGACAGACAAGCTATAGAACTGTTAGAAGTAAAACGCTGCTTTAAAGCACTATGTTTTAAAATTGTTGGCTGTATGTACATAGGCAACTGATATCATAACCTTGGGCTAATTCTCTAAGTATTAGAAACCAGAGCTGTTTCTTCTGTGAAATAGGAATAATAATATTCATGCTGTAGGAATATTCTAAGGTCTAAATGTAATGAAGTTGATTAGTCCTACATTGTCCATAGTAGCCATTAGCCTTTCAAAAATTACATCTTTGGTTATTATTTTTCTGGCTTCTTTGTCAGTAGGTGAAAAGGGGATAATTTTTTTTTTTTATCATGAAAAGTTAGTTGCAAATTTTCCATGCCAAATGCTTCATAGATCCTTCAAGAATGATTAATATACATGAGAAAAGTTTTCCTTATCCTGGGATAATTTTTCTTTATTTTAAAAAATAAAAGCACAAAAACATATTAACAAACAGACACAAATTACCATAAGAAATAGTACAATCAAAACTGATTTACAGACAAGGTGACATGGACTCAACAATGATTGTTGCTGAAGTGTATATACATGAACACAGATACAGACATGCAAAATTGGTCAAACAATCATCTCAACAACAGAAAAACACAAAAAACAGAAAACAAGACAAAAAATAAAAACTAAATAAAATAAAAAATAAATAAATAAAAACCAACAATAGTTGCTGCTTTGCATATTGATATCTTCGAAGTGTGTGCTCAGGATAACACATACAGACATACAAGATTGATCGAACAACCCGTCATCAACTATTCCTTACCATCAAGTGATATAATACAACAGTAGAACCATGTTAGCCCTCCTGCACATATGTATAAACATATACATACATACATTTTTGCCTCTTTCTTTTCTCCTTTCCATCGTCCCATCCATTCTTTGTTTTTGAACAGATTTCCTTCATGTCTTAGTTTATATTCCCACCCTCAGATTCCTACACCAGTGATACAATATGTTGCCTGCACATGTACCACTGATTTATTTCACTTATCAGTATGGATTCCAGTTTTGACCATTTGCTTACAAAGTCCCCAAAACTGTCTTTCTTTATAGCTGAATAATATTCCATTATATAAAAATGCCACAATTTTTTAATCCAGTCTTCTGTGGATGGACACTTGGGTTGCTTCCACATTTTAGCTATTACAAATTGCGCTGCTATAAACATGGGTGCACATATGTCACAGTGACATGATGTTTTCAGATCTTCTGGGAAAATACTCAGAAGGAGAATAGCTGGTTTGAATGGAACCTCTAGACCTAGTTTGCTGAGAAATCTCCAAACGGCTCTCCACAGTGGTTGCACCAGTCTGCATTCCCACCAGCAGTGTAATAGAGTCCCTATTTCTCCACAGCCTCGCCAGCATTTCTTATTGGATGACTTTTTCATACTGGCCAGTCTTACTGGGGTGAGATGAAATCTCGATGTTGTTTTTATTTGCATTTCTCGAATGACTAAGGATGTGGAACATTTTCTCATGTATTTATTTGCCATTTGTATTTCTTTATCTGAGAAGTGTGTATTCATCTCAGATGCCCATTTCTGGATTGGGTCTTTGAATTTGGACA